>BOPN01002293.1:100000-122500 GCA_017312705.2 Penaeus japonicus | reverse complement strand
AGAACAGATTTCTTTTCTTTCTACTTTTGCCACAGCTTGCTCATTTTGACAGCACTAATGCAGTGTGTTCAGAGAACAATTTTTACCTCTATTTAACCCACACAGGACGGGTGGTACAGCATGTGTACCGCGCATTCAAAAGCCCAGTTGCCGGGCGGCACAGTATTGTGCCAGCTATTCATTTAATTTAGGCCTAATAATTCGAAAGCCCCGGCATTTGGACATTCTAGGCTAGAAATCCCCCGTCGGGAATGGGTTAAACAATGTTTTTTCACCACCACCTCAGCATACTTGTTAGAATTACCAACCCCACTTTTAAAAGTGTCACCTTGCAATGCTTCGTTGTTGTGTATGAAGACTCTTTTTCTCTCTCTTTCCTCCTTTTTAGTACTAATTTTTGAAATCTGATAATTTCACAGGTGATGAGATGTTCACCGACACCTATAAATATGAGGAGGTGGATGATGCCTTCTACATGGTAATTGGAAAGAATGTTACAGTAACTGAAGGTAACATTGAGCTTGAGGGAGCCAATCCCTCGGCTGAAGAGGCAGAAGAAGGCACCGACTCTAATACGCAGTCCGGCGTTGATGTCGTCTTATATATGCGTCTGCAGGAAACCGGCTTCCAAGTCAAGAAGGATTATCTTGCTTACATGAAAGAATACCTGAAGAAGTGAGTTGTTTTTTTGTTGTTGTTGTTGTTTTTGATGCATTGCCATTGATTATCTTATTGATGCTGGGAGTGCATAAAGATACTGTTTGCTGCTGCTGCTTTTTTGTTTATTTATTTATTTTTTCCCCCCCTTAACCCACTCATGCCGGGGGTAATTATTACAGTACAGATTGACACAAACCTTACTATAATTGTTTTTTGTTGCTTTATTATTTCACATAGTTTAGTCAATTAAAGAAAAGGTTTAGGCTTCAATGACATGGTAAAATTTAACTTTAAACCGATTCCCCTTGTGCCATACCAGTTAATATCAAGCTCTCCTTATTATGTTTGATACAGAATTTCTTCAATTGATCTATTTAAGTTTGGCGTTGCTAGGTTACAGGAATGTCTATATTTTTTTCAACTGGTCATTATCTAAAAAGAAAAATTCTCACAATCCAGACCTATTTCTAGAAGAGAAATAAGTAATATATTCCAAAAAATATTTTTTATACAACATGTGAAGTGTGGGCCAACAAATGCTAGGTGAAGAGATGTAGAGCAGCACCTCCAGTACTTAATAACATCACTAGAATTTCACTTTTTCATTTAATGTTGATTCTCTTAATGTATTGCAACTTGTACAAATTGACAAATTTTAAAAGTTGAGGTGGCTTGCTTTAGTTTTGAGGTAATCCTACTGTGTTGTCAGAAGAACTTTACACATTAGAGGGAGACTATAACTTTGACATATAGTTTGGTAATTTCCAGAATATTCATTTATTTTTATTTTTCCAGTGTAAAGGCAAAGTTGGAAGGCACACCCGAAGCTTCAAAGTTAACATCTATCCAGAAGCCTCTGACAGACCTTTTGAAGAAGTTCAAGGATTTGCAATTCTTCACTGGTGAATCAATGGACCCTGATGGCATGGTTGCCCTCATGGATTACAAGGACATTGATGGAGAAGAGCGGCCAGTCATTTACTTCCCAAAATATGGTCTACAAGAGGAGAAGCTATAAACGTTATTTATTTCTGAGTAAAAGTAAGTGCACTTTTGGCCTTGTTTTCCAGAAAGAAATGGAATGGTTTCCATGTTAAAAATTTAGGAAAATAGTGTGTGTACATCAGTGCAGCAGTTCAAGGACAGATAAGTCCTATTTTTAAGGTTATTTTTCTTCTGTGTTAGTATTACCATTTGATACTTGGTCTTTCTCAATCCCTCTTGCATGGTGGGGAATGCATTTTAATTTAGACAAATTTTGCATCTAGTAGAAATAGTTGTATATATCATAATTGCAAATTTTTGTATTCCTAATTATATACATTTATTTCCTAGGCTCTGATATTTGCATGATTAATGCATTAGAAGTTTAGTTGGTCAACCAGCAATATCTTCAGACTTTGGCAGTGGTGGAAAAGGGAAGAAAAATAATTTTATTAAAGACAAAGTGCATGTAAACCTTCTTCAGAAAATGTTTAATAGAACAAAAATTAATATTAAATGTTAATGATCTATAAGATGTTTATGTATAATACTTTAAATATGTTATGGTATCCTTATCCTAGAATATGGAAAATTTGATTTCAAAGTCCACATCCGTCCATTTGACTGATAACCCATATCAGTATAAGCAACATTTTTTGTCAGATACTGCAAACATTTAAATTTGGTTCTCTTGTCTTTTGACTGTTTATCCCCTAAATTCCTCCAGATGTGCAGTTGGCTTAATTTTATTTCAATTTGTGTAAAGATGCCAAAATAATTTTTCTGATAAATTCAATCCCCCCCCCCCCATCAAACAAATCTACTTCTCCTTCTCAATTTCAATCCCGTGGGTTCCCTTAATCGATGGCTATAGATCTAAATTGTTAAATTGTTTTGGGATGTATGGTACCGATTTCGTGTTTATCTTGATGGAGTCTGTGTCCCTCGCGAAGTGTTTGGTGGTCTGTTCTTTCACCTGCTCCGTTTATTCTTCTTCGTCCTTTTCTCTTTGTTTGGCGTTTTTTTCTCGTTCTTTCGTTCTTTCTCTGAGGGTCTTTCTTACAGCCGATGTCGTGCTTATGTATATTTCTTTCAGTTTTGCTATTATTTTTGTGTGTCGTTATTTACCGTGCGATAGTTTTTTTTTCTGTAACTTTTTATTTGAAATTGATGTAAACTTAAATCATTCTTTTTGTTTCTTCCCTTCCTTTGCATATAGTGATAACCACTAACCACAAGAAGGAAGGAAAGTCTGTGACACCCTTTCACCCTTGAATTACCATATTTTAAGGGATAAGATACTGGTATCTTCATCAGTAGTGTGTGAAAAAAAAAGGTTGAATTTCCCATTTTGTTAAAGTTATCAGTCATTTGAATATATATATACGAGAGCTGCTACTATTTATGCCTTTTATGGTTATGGATAATGTGCAAATGGAAGTGGTGAATTTTCATTAGGATATTGTTCCTTTAGGATATTTCAGTTTTGCAATGTGTTATGTAAATGGTTACGGTATTAGTGATCTAGATATTAATTTTATTATTTTCTGTTTACAGATGCAGCCCTTGCCATCTGGACTCCCAGGATTGTGAAGCATATTGCTAATGGTCCTTTTTAATTTAATTTTAAACATGCTCGGATAAAATTAGTCATCCCCTCCACATACTGTTTTATTTCTTCCTTACCCTGGCTATATCAAGAAAGTGTAAAATGAGCAAATGATTTCTATACAAAGAGGGACATAAAAAGAATTATTTATCGCTTTCCATTACAAGAAAGTTCCCGATGAGATGGGCAAACTTTTCTCTAAGACGTCAGAAATGGAGAAACCGCAATTTCTCTATTTCTGATTTAACATTGAGCAAAGGTCTTTGTGTATGGGGCCTTAAGAAGGTAATAGGTTCAATTGCACTGTTCTTGTTGCAATCCATTTGTGTAAGCAAATGTTCTGTTCCTGATCAGAATTCTTTCATATGATAAAAAAAAATATTGCATTGCATTTACGTTGCCTTTTTGTTGGGAAAGGGATTATGTTGAGAAAATCAAATTTAAAACTTGCCTTTAACTCCTAGTCATTAGAATTAACCTTACAATTGTAACTGCAGTCAAATTCTATATTTCTAATTTGAAACGCCTGTTCCCCATCTTTGGTAGAAACGTCCATAATATCCATATACTCATTTAGTTCATGTTGAGGGGCTTCTTTGTTTACATTGGCTGAATGCCCCTCCCTCATTTTGAATAAGTGTATCCTACTGTGAAATTATACTGAGATGCACTAGACGAGCTGCATTATCATTATCTCCCTAATAATATGCATGGTTACGCCTTTACTTGTGTGTGAATCATCAAATTTAGGTTAAAACGAAATAGTATGATAGCGATATTGATACAACGTCGGCCGTCTTTTCAATCGACTCAAAAGTGTTTATAGACCGGTAAGGTGTCGTTGATTTGCTGCTGAAGTACTCTACCTTGAGCAGCGTTGCCAAGCGCTTGGCATCGCCCCATTCCCGGGAATCAGGATATGTTCAGTTGGTTACCTTTTTTTCTATGCCAATTTGCATTATTTTAGCATTAAAAATACATTGAAATTATATATATATCAAGCACTGGTAAGATAACGAATATTTATATCAATCGGCAAAACTGGTGCAACCACCAAATGGACTCGTGAAATTTCGCTCATTTAAATAATGACGAGGTCTTGATACGTTTTTATATAAATCGCATTAACCGAATCTACAGATTACATATTAAATTTTAATGAGTACAATTCTTATTTCCTTCTATATGTATCCTGTAGAAAATTCATTTGAAGTAATGTTCATCTTATTTGGCGCAGATCCGGACATAATTGGTAACTTTATTTAAGAGTGAAATAAGTATAACTACTACTATTCTCAAAACTTATTATTCAAGCTTTCTTAATGCGTTACTGCCTTCAGTCAAATAATACTGCTGACTTTCCTCAGTAGTTGGTGCCTTATTGATGGTAAGTTCATTCGTCTTTGGAACATAACATTTGTCTTCTCTTTTTGGCCAGTCAAAAGATCTTGGCAGGAAGGCCGGCTGCATAACTTTACCTTGATATCAGTATCTAGAATACTAATCCAGATTATTTTATAGTAGTAGTTAGCAAGGGAGTCTTATTATTCATTTGACTTGCTCACTAAATATAACCGTGACAACTCGGATTTGCTGTCATTGCGATTGCATAATGTGGCTCTACATGTAGCTCTTTTTTTCCGGGCAGTGTGTCGGCTGCTTAATGTACCACTTTTCCAAAATAGTTAAATACATTGAGAGCTTCCTTTTCCACATAATACACCTTATTTCCATGAACTTCTATGTGCAAAATATTGGTTTCTTGTTGGTCCTTGATGACTAGAAAAGTTTGCCAGGTTTTTTTATTGTCCCACCTGCACCACCACGTGGAGATTTGCCATGAACAGTAGAAAAAAAATGTCTAAAAACATTTTATGGCGAAAGCCTGTCCGTGCAGGAAAATATTCAAGAAAATCTTGAAATTCTTCAAGTCTACTGCATTGTACAGCCATCACTAACCAGTGAACGGTCTGGAGATGGCCATTGATGATCCTCTTAATCCCCTAGATTTATGCTACGAGGTTTCCTCATCCTTACGTAACCGACCCATCGCGCTATCCTCGACAGTATCTTATTGCTCAGAGTTAGTCTTGTACTTGGTGCAAAACTGGTCCATTATTACAACAGGTTTATTGACTTAGATTTGCCATTGATAGGCTAATCTCTCACTAAGAATTGTTTCTTCCTTTGTCATGAATCTCAATGTCTATATTCTGTAAGAAGGCATACCTTTTCATGAAAGAAAGAAAGAAAAAAAACATGGAGAAGGCAGATTGTTTCAATTTATATTTGCTCTCCTAATGAGAATCTCTACTCATGATGAAAAAGATCAACTGCAATATACCTACCCTTGTAGAAGTTAACAAATACCTTCACGTCCAACTAAAAAAAAAATAAAAAAATAAAGCAGACGTGAGATAATTAGCCAATTGGCAGTGAATGCTGATAATTCGTTTCGAAGCAGGCACGGCGAAGAAACCACTCATTTTCTTAATAACAAAGTTTTATCATTGTTCTTTAATTCATCCGAAGCCTGGCACAATGCTATTATGGCAAAAGTTTAACGGTTTCACACCTTTCTCGGAGTTTATCAGACAAGAGTCTTACATATGTTAACTGATAGGCTTAAGTCTTGTATCTGAATTAACAATTACTGAATCTTAGTAAGAGTTTTAAGAAAGCATGAAAACATGAAAATCAGGATAAAGCTTAAAAAAAAGAAAAAGAAAACTTGATTCAATAGTGTGAATTAACTAGTTTGGAAATTTACGTTTGTAAAATGAAACTATTATAATTTTTGATGTAGTATTACACAATTTGATACAAAGCATTTCTTTCTTGGGCCATTTGAAAACGGTAGATGCTGATAGAATTAGAAAAAAAAACAATATTGTTGCAGTGTAGGAAAGTCGCCACAGCAAATATCGCTATCGCAATTTTTCCCTCAGATTTTTTAACCAAAATTTAATGGAGTACCATCAATGTACAGACCATTTTGCAAAAATTCATTAGCACCTGACTTTTCAGACAAAGATGCTAGTTGGATTTTGGGGGTCGGGGGATTAGGACTACAAGGGCCATTTGGCAGAATTAATCATTTTTAAAAATATTTCTGAAATTAAAACTTCAATTGATAAAACTACATATCATTTCATTAGAATTAATAAAGCATAAATTTTGTGGGAAAAGGAAATTCAACATGGCCACCACTTTCTTCATTTCAGACGTGAAACTGAGAAAATATTGCCGAACAAAGGCTCGCCCGGCTGGAGAGGTCTTGTCTCATGCCCGCCTTCTTTTCTTTTCTTTTCCCCTCCTCCTTCTCATTCCTTCTTCCCTCCCCCTTTTTATCCACCCTAAGCTCTCTTCTCTCTTCACTGTATGAATGGTATAGTGAGAAGGTGCTCCGGTAAACGGGGAATTACTATGCATCTTATTTATAATGCCTTAAATGTACTGTAGTTCTATGCAGTATGAGCCATGAGTACCATCCACCTCCTACGAGATCATCATTATTATTATTATCATTATTATTATTATCATTATTATTATTAGGAGTAGTAGTAGTAGTATCAGTAATTACATTTGTCAATTTTACGATAAGTGTATCGAAACAAAATGAGAGCTTACACGTCTATAAGGTGTAAAAATAATCCGTAATGTTACAGCCAATCAATGTAAAATGTGAATAGGCATTGGTCACAGACTATTACCGAACTGATCGCATTCAAAGCATTGGTAAGAGTTCCGTACATAGGACCGTTGTTTATACAACTATACAAACGACGTTTGGTTAAAAAAAAAAAAAAAAAAAAAAAGCGTTGTTGACTAACAATAATCACGTTTTGCTTTGGGCGGTGCTTCCTTCCTCTTAGGAGGAGGAGGGAGCCCTTACCCCTTTGTTCTGCCCCCAGACATAAGTGCCTGGAGGGGCGGGAACAAAGTCTGGTCGTTTTGCAACGACCTCTTGCCGCCGAAGAGCCTCTTCCTTCCTTACGGAACAGCCGAGGCTCCAGGCGTGGTGCTTTTTGTGGCAGTTGGGACACTTGGCAGTAGTGTCCCGCTTGCCGTCTTTGTGTGATTTGAGGCACACCTCGGTGCTGTGTGCCTGACTACAGACACCACACTTCGGCTTTGCAGAGCAAGTGGCCTGATGGTGCCCGTATTTCTGGCACGTGAATCAACGAAGTGGGTCAGGGACATATGTCCTGAGGCTGTAGGAGCCCCAATTGCCAAGGTCCAAGGACGCAACTGGGGCTCCCTTCAAGATGACCAGAACTTGCCTGGTTGGGTGCTTCCCTTTGGAAAGTCGGGAAGGTCCCGCCACCTTGGGATGGGCGGTGATGACCTCGAGGTCATACATCAGAGGGAAGCCAAGAAGCACCATCTTGAACTTCCTCTCTTCAGAAGTCAGGGCCGCCAGGCTCACCTTCCGCCCATCCAGGAGCTTGTCAGTCTCCTGGAGGAAGGTGAGGGTGGACTGGTCCTTAGGGATGATTATCATGCCTTTATCTCTGGCAATTCTAATCGTCAGACGGCACTGTCTCTGGTTTTCCAGAGCCCGTACCATCTGATAAGCGTTGTCGAATCCCTCAGGCTTAGGGGGAACCCTAAATTGGGGGAAACGACTCGGGGCTACAGACTCGCCCTCCGAGTCCGTAGCCGGCCGAGGACGCTTATTGCCTGTCTTCCGAACCGACACCGGAATTTTGGCAGTGTTGGAGGGTCCTGTCTGGCTTCCATTCTTATTTTGACTCGTCGTCTGAACCGACGCCAGAGACTTGTCAGAGTCAAGGGTTGGTTTGGTAGGCTTTCTCTGAACCGACGCCAGAGACTTGTCAGAGCCAGGGGCTGGTTTGGGGGGTCCAGCCCGAAGTTCTTGGGCAGGTTTTCTCTGAACCGACGCCAGAGCCTTACCCAACTTTCTACTTTTGTCACCAAGGACCTTGAAAGGCTCCAAGGTGACAGCCTTAGTCATCTTTGTTCCAGGTTCGTCAACGTGGGGTCAGTCTAATTAGTCTTTTTTATATATATATATATATATATATATATATATATATATATATATATATATATATATATATCTCAGAAAAACAGTTCATTTCATCCTTCCACGCCCCCACCTACGGGGTGTAAAGGGAGCTGCACTACAGACCATGCTCAGAAGCCACAGGGGTAATGGGAGGATATACACAACCCCCGCTTCGCATTGATGGCACTCGCAAATGCATGCGATTGCCTGCAAGACAGGGACTACTTGACCCTAGCCTAGCTCAGAAGAGAGACCAGCCAACTGACCTAACCGAGTCGAGATCAGGTCACCCGTCTTGCTGGTGTCGCGGGGTATAAGGCTCCGTAGCCACAATATACTATAATTAGTGGGTTCCTGTCGTATTAATTTCTATGGATTGGTAGCGTGTAGAAATTAAATGACACCCCTGGATAGGTTCTTCGTCTTATCTCACCAAAATTAAGTTGCCATATGAAAAATATAAAACCGTGAAAAAAGAAACCTTAATGAATATTCTTCAGTATTGTATAAAGTATAATATGTGAAAAACTGGTTCATGTTATAATTAAAATAAAAATTATGTCCAGCTCCTATGAAAGTAAACCACCGTCGGGAAACAGGAACTTAACTTGTAGTATTATTATGGTGATGTGACGCTTCGATGGGCTGAGTCTTCCATCGGCCGGCTAATTAAAAAAATCACACAGGAGGAGATGTGAAAACACCGTTGTCTGGCTAAGAATGAATCTATTTCCTCAACGCGACTATATTTATAACTTTCGTGACGTCATAAGCGGCCACGATGAACATCGATTAATAAAAATAAAATATATACATAAATGCAAAAGAAAAGCCACAAAAATCATACAAAATCATAATCAGGAGACAGTAAAACTGAAAAAATTATTCATTCATACTGTAATAAACTGAGAGAAATTAAAACAGTAAAAATAATGCATTAAAATTAATATTTCTTAAAACAAGAAACAAAGCCACTGTAGGTATGGAAAAATAACTAAAAATTAGGTAAAACAATGACAATAAAATATAGCATAACAGGTTAAAGAACTCAAAGATGAAGCGTGAACAATATGCGTAAAAGAATCAACGGAGACGAAAGTATGGGTGAAGGGCAAACTCAAACAAATGCGAATAAAACAAACGAAGCAGAAAAACAAATAAAAGGCAGACAAAAAGAAGATAAGGTAGCAGCCGAAGATCGTACAGCGAGGCGAAACGCGCGAGACGACGGGAGATGACCGGGAGATGACTGGGAGATTTGAGGCTGCGGGATGCCTGCTACGGTTTGCCTCCAGCTCTGGGTCGAAACAGTGGAGACCTGAAAATCTAAACAGTCTGGTCTGACAGTACACGAAGAGTGGACATGGTATAAAAGTGTGTTCTTTAAAAATTAGTATAAGTATCAAAGCCAAACTTTGATTTAGTATAATAGATGAAAATGATTATATTGCCCTGTAGCCAGAAGCTCCATCATCCTTAATGTGAACCTCTTTAAAGTACAAGCAGTGAAATTAGCATCCTTCCTCCAAATTGCATTCTGCGTCCTTTAACCACAGCTAACAATAATCCTCAGGCAGAGTGGCTTTTTCAGGCCAGATCACACTGGCACCAGAGGTCCCTAATATCAATAACCCAGCATCTTATTATGTGCGCTCAGCCAAGGCTCTACCAGAAACAGGTCCCTACACGAGTGCAGCTAACAGCATACCCCATCTCAGTGTGGCATTAAGCCGAGATCGCACTGAAAAAATGGGGTCCCCTAAGCACATGGTGTGTCACCAAGTTGGCCGACTGGACTCAGAGAGGTACAGGATCTTACCCATGATGTCAGGACTGCCACCCATGGATCATCATTTACCGGCTCATCCTCGTCTTCTGGAACAGCATCATCATCTGCATAAGATAGTTCTTCTGGTGGAATGTATGATCGTGGTGGTTAAGGTAGGCTCTTAGAACCTTGCTGGAGTCAAGATCCTGGATTTCAAGGGAAACTGGCCCTAACCGTTTGGTAACACGAGCAGGACCCTGCCATTTTGGTCCTAATGGGCGCGGCACCATCTCCTTGTACCATACCAACTGCCCTATGTCAGGAGTAAAGGTTCCCCTTGCACGTCTGTTGTAGTACTACCGTGAACACCTCTTGCATCTCTTGAAGCATTGACGGCTGCACGGCAGACAGTCCTTAGCCTTTCTTGAAAATCTTCATTTTCAGAAAATAATGCGCTCATTCGTCAATCCTACTGGAAAATATGAATGTCTCCCTGTGAGCAGATACAATGGCTGTTCTCCGGTTGATCGGTGTATAGCCAGACATGATGCTAGACGAGTTCTGGTACAAACTTTTGCCAGGTTCCTGGTCTATCTCCAACAACTGACCTGAGAGCCGCTTTGTGGTTGATACGCTCCACAAGGCCATTTGCCTGAGGGTGGTACCTGATGGTGAAATGGTGTGTGGACTGAAGCAACTCAACAAGTTCACTAAATATCTGTGCAATAAATTGTCTCCCATTGTCCCTAGTTTGGATGACACGAGGTGGACCAAAGTAAATCACTGATGGTCCAAAGCGTTGTACTCTGGAAGCGCAGTGATGTCCTTCATTGGAACAGATACAGATGAAGCGTGTATGTTGGTCGGCGATGGTTAGGCCATTTGGGTGGTGCTTGACCTGTCTAGGATATCCATCAGACCTCTCTAAGGGGTAAAGAGCAGAGTGCTTCTGCCATAGAAACACGCTGAGCAACTCCACGGGATTGTTGGCATGTAAGACATCTTTCCACGTAATTCTACCAGCATCCTGTAGCATATTCGGCAGTAGAACATACGGAGGATTTCTCATAAGTCCTGTGTATCCCTGGATGCATAGCTGAAATAGTGATGTATGTGCTAACAGTGCTGAATTACGTAACTTCTGAGGAACACAGAGCTGGTAGATTATCTTAGCCAGGCAAGTGCCTCAGCAGTATAAAACTCCACATCCTTAAGTTCGAATTCAGACAGGGTATTGGCAGCTTCATCTCTAGGCACTGTTCTTCTGTAGTGGGACAGGATATCCTTAAACTTGGGATCCTGGCGCTGTTCCTCAGCTAGATTCTCTGCAAATGGGTGTTAACATACAGGAGCAATCTGACGTGACAATAGGTCAGGTACATAATTAGTGGGACCTTCCTTATACTTGATACTCAGAATCCCAGCAAATGACAGGTCATGGGTATCGTGTGCATTCGCGGTGATTTAGTGCGCTGCTTGAAAACATAAACTAGAGATCAGTAGTCAGTGAAAAGCAACAAGAATTTACGTCAGCTAAAATAGGGATCAAATACTCAGAACTCTTCAACCACTGCCAGTGCTTCACAATCAATTGGTGGATATCGTGTCTCAGCATCCCTCAACTTTCTGCTGTAATATGCAATGGCATGAGGCTGCTCTTGGTCATCTTTCTGGAGAAGGACAGCTCCAAGAGCAAGACTGCTAGCATTGATATGGGCTCAAAGGGTTTTGTGAAATCTGGTTGCTGAGAATGGGTGCTGTCTTAAGTTTCTCCTTCAGTGTTGCAAAAGCTTGTGCTGCCTGCTCTTCCCATTTCCATTGATGTCCCTTTTTCAACAGCAGGTGAAGTGGAAGGCAATGTTAGCTGCTTCAATGTGCTTCCGGAAGAAACCAGTTGCACCCAGGAAACGGCGCACTTCTTTAACAGGGATTGATGAGGTGGCGTCTCAAGATGGCAGCTACTTTATTTTATGATCTGGTGCTACGCCTTAGGAGAAATGGTAAAACCCAGAAAGTTGATGCTTGTGGGCAAGTACACTTCTCGGCATTCAATTTCAGGCCAGCCACCATCAGCAATTTTAAAGTCTCTTCCAAGTCCTGAAGATGCTGCTTGAAACCCCGGGAATAGATAACAATATCGTCAAGATAAGCAGCTAGGTAACCCGAGCACTGGAGATAACACATAGTTCATTGTGCGCTGGAAAATGGTGGGGAGACAGATGCTGAGACCAAAGGGTAGACGGGCGGAACTGGAACAAATGGTAGCCGTGCTTCAAGGCCGTCTTAGGTCGGTCATCAGGGTGAACTTCTACACTCCAATAAGGCTGCTGGCATCCAGTGTTGTGAAAGTATCAGTGGGGCCCAGCTCATCCAACAACTCTCACATCGATACAGTAAAGGTAGGTGTCTGATGTAGTTGCTTGATTAAGCTTGCAGTAGTCCACACAAAATCTCAGTCAAGCCCCCTTTTTTCTTCACTAAGACTACAGGACTGGCAGACAGGGTGAAGTTGATGGCTCAGTCTAGCCCACAGGCATGGAGTTGCACTGTTCTCTGATTACGTTTCTTATTTTGTCTCACGGAGAGACGCCACTGGCGTGTGGACACTGGTGCTGCATCTCCTGTCTCAATTCGGTGTTGTATATCTGGAATGTGGCCCACTGTCTCTTCACCTCCATTAAAGAGAACCTGGTAACCTTTAAGAAGTGACTGTATCTCCATCTTTGAGATGTCCAAGTGATCCAAGTCAAAAGCTGGACTACCATCTGGAGTTGTGTTCCTTATCAATAAAGGCCGTGCTCATGGCTACGGGCATGTGATGGTGGCAACTCTCCCGTGAAAAAGTCATAGTTGTCGAACCCAAAGTCTTCCAAACCGTAGGTGCGATCGAATTGGTCTTCCTCCCAATTAAACTCCTCGTCCTGTGTATCATCATCCCAACCTGCAGAATCAGTGGCACCTGATGGATCCTCATCTTGATCAGAATCATTGCCTGGAGAGTATACTTTTTCAATCTCAGCTACCGTCCCCAAACGCGTCCCCTGGGTTAGCCGTATTGTCTTTGCCGTGTCATTCAATACCCACACAGGGCAATGGCGTTCTGAGACAGTTGTGAGTAGATAAGGCGACACACAAGCAACTGATGCTTCGGGCATGAAAACAACTCTTTCACTGGGACCAGACTTAGCAACCACTTCCTCCATAAACATAGTGTGTGGTAGAGCTCCGGATAGTCATGGAGGTGGACAGCGGCGACAGCGTGTGGTTTAAGCACATTATCACAGTTTCTTCAAAGTTATGTATGTCTGAAATTTTTACTATGGGTATGAGAGTGACTTGAGAATGGCGACGCTATTGGTAGAAACAGCAAGTCCTTCTTGTCAGACCGGCTGACAGTTCTCACGAAAAGGTCACTTTACAGGACATCTGCACGGAAGCTATGTTTACAACAACGCGTGTCAGGTTCTAACTCTGAATCAGGCAGAGGGAAGAGTAACCTCCTGGTATCTGATGGCTTGTTGGACATATCTCAACCCACGTGAGTAGGATCTTTGTATTAAGTTTCCATAGGGTCCTATAAACTGGAGAGTCCTGGGCTTTAAGATAGTCACTTCAGATCCAGTATCGATGAAGCAGAGGACCGTACTGCCATTAACAATCATTGGCATGAGTGGCCGCCCCGTGCGTCCTGGAGGGTTTCATTGGATACGACCTTGAGTGTGCTGGGTATGGCTGGCTTGGTGCGAGCTCCCACAGGTCATGTGGCCAGGGTTCTGGGAGCAGCATCTGCCTGGCACTGACGAAAGGGCAATCTCTGCGGCAAATGACTGACTGCGGCACTCCTTATCGACGGTTTAAACTGTGGGGATGTGGTATCCTCCTAACTTTGCACGACATTCCTGGTGTGTTGTTAGGCGTAAGTACTCTTTGCATCTCAGCCCGTAGGACTGGGATTTGGTTGGTTGGTTGCAACTGGCATTGCATACATGTCGAGCACCACAGGGCGGCAGGTAGATTGGGTCCAAAGTCATACGGTTGATGGACTGTGGAACAGTGTTGGATACCGTGCCGTGAGTTCCAGATTCGCTGAGCTGCTTCGGCAATCTGGGAAGGACTACCATCTTCTTTTATAGCCAAGAAATCACAAGGCCAGGAAGGCCACTCAGAATACCCTCTTCACAAACTGCGATGGGTCACCGTGCTTCACGGTGATCTCGTGGCCTTGATAAGCCTTTACCTTCAAGTTGGAGGAAAAAGTCCATCGGGGCCTGTCCTGGGACCATCTGGATGTCGTAGAGTACCTTAAAAAAATCAGCAGAAGTATACGTCCCTCTAAACTTGCTTCACAGATTGCTGCTTTAAAAGTGCTCAGTCAGTAATGTTGTCGAACAACGGGGAGTTGATGATCAACTCGGCTGACCCACGACAGTTTGCCCTGGCTGCTTGAATATACGCCTCTGATGTTGTAGGCTTAATGATGTTTTCGATGGCCCGGATCCATCCTTCCCTTCCCTGATTCTTCTTTAGGGGCCGAGAAGCTGACACATCTCCCTTAAAGTGAGGAACAGTCTCTTTGGTGAACACATAGTTCATAGTTGGTCATGCTGGAAGCCTGTGAGGGCTGGCTCTGAGTTACCAACTTGACGTGGGGAGCTTCCGCAGTGAAAGGTACCGGGGCAGCATAATGTGGAAGGGATGACACCTGGTTCTGTTGATTTCCTATAGCATCTGCTTGGGAAACTGGTTCTGGGATTAGGCGGCTCCTGGGGAAACGGCTGCAGTGGTTCACTGTTGATGGTTGTGGCGTGTGCCTGGAGATGAAACACAGATCTCTGGAAGCCCATTGGAGCTTGGGTAGTCTCGGGCTTCACTCCAGTTCAGAGTTGCGCTGCAGCTGTTGTCGCGCTCTATGATTTCACCATCTCTTGTACACCGTGTGGTGCCAGGGTAGGAAGATCAGTGGCGGCCTGCTGGTAGATTTCTAGCTGTCGCTGGGTGTCGGCTAACTGCTCGGACTTCTCTTCAAGCTGACGGCTCAGCTATTGCACCAATTCATCCCTCTCTGGCTGGTAGCTGCGCTCGGTCTGGGAAGTGCTTGCCTGCGACCAAGTTGCCGTTCTGCACCATGTCGCTGAAGAGCTTCCTCGTGTTGCTGTAGTCGAAGGTCGCTTTGCTCCTTCCTGCTCTAAATTCACCAACCAGAGCATTAATCTTCTCCATAATTTCCTCAAACATGCTGACTTCCACTTCCTGCTTCCACAGCTCACAGGCTAACGTCTCAGTTCAAGCCACTAGCACCAGCAACAACACGATCTGGCCGGGCTGGAGAAGTCACACGAGGCACTTGAGCTGACTAGTAGAGCGGGCGTCGCGGCGTTCTAGAAGCTGCTCGTACCTCTCCTGCCTAGTTCCCTTTGGCATACTCGTGAGATACGGCAAATAGACGACAAAAACACTGCACAAAGTCAAATGAAAATCCGCTTGACAGCTATGAAACCATGCATACATTACAAAAGTCAACAGAGCACATCACTAAGATGCGGGGGAGCACTGCAGTTCACATGGGCTGAACATCAGCAAAAGAGACAGCAAAAAAAAAAAGGAAAAAGAAATCGGTGCTGATAAAAATAGATATGTTAATGTTTCAATAAAACAGTTACTAAACTATATGAGCCACTAAAATCTAGCTAGGCGAGTTGATGGTAAATACGGTAAAAGTCAATAAACTGTAAAAGAAGTTATTAAACACAGAACAAATATAAAACATCAACTCTTGATAAAATGTCAATAAATAAAATGACTACCCTGAAATCCTGAAATTAAAGGCAGAAGATAAAATTGCAAGAAATATGTGGCTCACCAACAACTACAATAAACATGCATGATATAACCTCAAAGAAATAAAAGCTAAGCTGGACGTATTAATGAAGGCAATGAGATACTTGAAATCCAAACTTAAAAGTAACTTACAGCAGAGATAAAAACACAAAAACATCCAACAAAATGAAAAAGGTTACGTAACAAATCCCACCGCTGCCACCAAAATATTCCTGTCGCGGGGTATAAGGCTCCGCCAACCACAATATACTACTATAATTAGTGGGTTCCTGTCGTATTAATTTCTATGGATTGGTAGCGTGTAGAAATTAAATGACACCCCTGGATAGGTTCTTCGTCTCACCCAAAATTAAGTTGCCATATGAAAAATACTTAAGAAACCGTGAAAAAAAGAAACCTTAATGAATATTCTTCAGTATTGTATAAAAATTATAATATATGAAAAGCTGGTTCATATTTATAATTAAAAATAAAATTATGTCAAGCTCCTATGAAAAATAAATACAGATCAGAAGCAGACTTAACTTGTAGTATTATTATGGTGATGTGACGCTTCGATGAACAGTCTTCCATCGGCCGGCTAATTTTAAAAAATCACACAGGAGGATAGCGAAACACCGTTGTCTGGCTAAGAATGGATCTATTTCCCGCTCAACGCGGCTTATATTTATAACTTTCGTGACGTCATAAGCCACGTCGAACATCGATTAATAAAAATAAAATATATACATAAATGCAAAAGAAAAGCCACAAAAATCATACAAAATCATAATCAGGAGACAGTAAAACTGAGAAAATTATTCATTCATACTGTAATAAACTGAGAGAAATTAAAACAGTAAAAATAATGCGTAAAATTAATATTTCTTAAAACAAAAACAAAGCCACTGTAGGTGTGGAAAAATAACTAAAAATTAAGGTAAAAATTAATGACAATAAAATATAGCATAACAGGTTAAAGAACTCAAAGATGAAGCGTGAACAAATATACTTGTAAAAGAATCGCAGACGAAAGTATGGAGTGAAAGGGCAAACTCAAACAAATGCGAATAAAACAAACGAAGCAGAAAAACAAATAAAAGGCAGACAAAAAGAAGATAAGGTAGCAGCCGAAGATCGTACAGCGAGGCGAAACGCGCGAGACGACGGGAGATGACCGGGAGATGACTGGGAGATTTGAGGCTGCGGGATGCCACCTTACACTGGGATAGAGGACAAAAGAGGCGTGTTGCTAGCCGCAGGGCGTACTCGTACGCGGCATCGCTCAACCTCCACGACTCCCGTCTCCCAGCGCACAGGGGCGCCACGCACGGCAAACATGTGGGCAGGTGTGTGCCCCCCAGGGAGGACCAGGGGGGGGGGGGTGATCCCACCTACTAGATCAGCACTTAGGAGGGAGAGACTGACCAGTTCTAGAGCAGGCTCGTCCGATGAAAGAGTTCAAGCCCCTGCGCCACGACAAGGCGGTTCCTTTTGGCGGGGGAAAACCACGAAATCATGAAACAAAAATTATATTCAGGCATATCCTGTAAAGCACAACGTAGGCGTGGCTCAAAAAAAAACATTATCATTCGCAGAAAGGGCCTGCACTTGTTGGTATTAGAAAAATACTCATATAAAGAATTAACATCCAACAAAAAGGAAAGTTTAGCATATAATGATTATTAGAAATCAATTATTGTTTTCACGAGACGCTGATATTTTATTGATGGATAGTTTATTGTCCTTTGCTCATTTAAAACAGTGAGACGTAGAAAAAAATGGCAGAGTTACCATTAAATTACGGTGATAAAGTCGAGACCAGGCGACTCATCATCGCTTCATAAATCAAACTTTGCCATGACTGGTAATTGACCGCTGGTAAATGCCTTACCATCGTATGTTAATAAATCCGGCCCCTGGGGCTGGATTCATCAACGCACTTACCATGATAACTACGCTGGTAACTACAATTATCATGGTAAACAGACCGCATCGGTATTTATGAACAACTTACCATTGTAGATACAATACTAAATTTACCAGTGGATGGAGCACTGGTATGTCCACTGGTAACTACAGCAACGACTCTCTCCTCACGCTTTATCTCAGCAAAAAAATCAACATTTAAGGCGACACTTTAGTCTGCATGTACACCTATGATCAGAATGATGGCAACTGTTCATTTTCATATGAACATGACAAAAATAAAGAAAATTCATAGGAAATAAGCGAGAATAATGTTCACGCAGGCTAGTCATAGGCCTACAATAACTTAAAATTATACATGGAATTAATAATTTGACGAATTCAAACATATTTTATTTTAATGGTATAGTTAAAAAACAGTAAACATATAAATATATAAATGTTATTTAATTCAGAAATTGGCGATTCATACGTTAGAGTTCAATAAACGATTGAAACAGCAACCGCGCCTATTGGAACTCTGGAAAAGGACAATAAATGTTGAAGTGGCCCCCACGCCTATCGAACCTCTGGCAAAATACAAGCTCCTCAAATAATGAGCAGGACGATTTTGACTGACAAATAGCTAGGGAGGTCTTTAAAGAACACAGATAATGATAATAATAATCAAACCAATTTATTTTTATTATTTTTTATTCTTTATTTTTTTATTTTTTCATGAATTGCCCTTCTTTATCTTTATCATACTATATTTATTTTGAAAAAAGTACAAACTGCATGTTTGTTTATTTTTGTGTTTGCATTAATTTACATACAATTATTCATGGTCTTATTAATTTGAAGGGTTTGATTGGCATTTCTTTTTGGAAAACGATACAAATAACACCACCATTGCGTGGAACCATTGTTTCTTTTCTTTTGACTGCAATCTATAAAAAAAAAAAAAAAAAGTATGTTTTTGAAAACCATTACATATATGATCCAGAAGATCATGTAATAGAATATGTTTTCTAGAAAATTAATTTATATAGAAATAATTTAACAAGGAAGAAATCTTCATCATTTCTTTTTTGAAACAAAGAAAAAAAATATCGCTGCTGGATCAAGCTTTGTTTACATGTCACGGGATTGGTCAAAGGACCCTAAAGAATCATGTAAGGAGCTCGCTGATTGGCGGAATTGATTTGCCAGAGTTACCATCAAATTACGGTGATAAAGTCGATTTACCCCTACCAGGCGACTTATCATCACTTGATAAATCCCACTTTGCCATGACTGGTAAACGTGCTGGTAATTGACCGCTGGTAAATGCCTTACAATCTTATGTTAAAGAATCCAGCCCCCGTTCTGCAGATTGGAACGCTAAAGGTAATGCTGGCACAACTTGCAATCCGACTGCAGTTACCCCGAACTGTGTAGAGCATTGCTCCACCAGATCTCTATCCACACCCGCGGCTTCGGAAACCATGGCTATACGGCTTTATGTATCTGCTCTCTGTACCTGTCGCCGGGTGCGGTCCAGCAGTGGCCACGGCTACACGTTCTATCAAAGACTCCACCCAGTACATCTGCATGGGACGCAGGTTCTGTGTCCAGGTCCCCCACTCCTGCCCTCATTTCCTTGGGTTTCATTGGCTGTCAGTATCAGGCTCTTTCATCCGACAGCATCCACTCCTTACCAAGTTGAAGGCTGTCCCGCTGTCTTCAGTAATACCTGTTGGCTAGATTCATAACAGTAAAATACTCCCAGGGTGTGCGGTTAGCACTCCTTCAAGCAAAATCCATGATCGGGTGAATATCCCGGTCATTGTGCGATGCCTCTTCCAAGCAGTGATTGCCAAAGTATGCATCCACATGCACATTATTCCTGCGACACTTTTCCAACTGCTCTTCGCCCGCCAGAACCCAAGCCCCAACAACAGACCAAAATGGGACAAGAAAAGGCCTATGGCCGTCAAGGTCAAAGCAACCATAGGGTCTTCCTCCTAGAGAACCTCGACCGACTGAGGAACTTTGATGATCTCATGCTCAAAGAGACTCGAATGGGAGGTATGGTCCATTCTCTGGGTACCATCCCTTTGTGTTGCTTAGCACAATAGGGGCATGATCACCCCTGTCAAGGCAACCATCCCGTTCCAAAATCGAGAATCCCGCACACTGGGGAGATGGTGGTGAATCTCTTGGCATTGAGATCCACCTACTTCTGTTGCCTTTGTGGTTGTCTTCCTTAACCCATGCGGGTGGGTGTCATGACATACATAACGCAGGAGCTTTGGCATGACGACGGGCGTCATGACGTACTTGACATTCGGTGATTTGGGATCACCGTTTTACCTTTTGTGCCATGAGTAATGAGTGAGTGATGACAATTGCAGTCATAATTACTATAATTGTCGTAATATTAACCCATTGCGTATGGGTGTCATACCATACATGACGCAGGAGCTCTGACCTGACGACGAGCGTCATGACGAGCATGACGTTCGAGGATTTTGGATCAATGGGTTATTTTATTGTGCTATGAGTAATGATTGAGTGATGATGACAATTGTAGTCATAATTACAATAATTACCATGATATTAAGCAAAACTGGTTTCACTTAACATCCAAATCTAGATTGCACCATTTTCTTCTAGCATCAGCAGGAGAGAGAGCCTTGAATGGCACCCGTCCACAGTCTCTAGAAAGCTCTATGTTTATAGAGCGATGGCACAGAGCAAGTTGTCGACCTCTTGCTCTAAAGTACCGCCGATGATGGTTGTGCAGGCTGAACGGGAAGAGGGAGGTGACTCAGACCATGCCTAATGTCTAAAAGGTACCCCACTAGGGATGCCTTTTACTGTGGCACTCACAGGCATAAGGCACAATTTTCCTTCCTCTTCATGTTATCTTCATTGTAGATGGTTGTATGTTTCGTATTCGTTTATGTCAATACATAAATACGAAAAATAAAGTATTTTTTTTCTCCTCCCACAAAACAGCAATACTTCTATCGCACTGAGTACAAAGAAAATCATGAGCTGGACCCTATACTACAATTTTAATCAACTGCAGCATTGATAAAGCCTGTCATATGACCCATATAAGTCTTTCATTATAATAAAGCACACAAAAATTAAAACATAAAAATAGCTCTTTAATAGTTTCTGTATCATTTTTATAAGTTTGGTGCATTTTCTCAATAAAAGGGAATTTTATTCCCGACGTTTTTCTCGTCCCACTATATCCCTACATATGTATATATGTATGTTTGTATATATATATATATATATATATATATATATATATATATATATATATAAATAAATATATATATATATATATATATATATATATATATATATATATATACATATCGTAGCTTGGTTTCATCGTAAATGAAAAATCATTTGCCAAATAAACTGATACACTAAAACATAAAATACGCAGTTCATTATGATGAATTTAACAAAATATGAAAATATCAAGACACAACTTCATTGCCATACTTTGAACCATATTTCTGACAAAAATGAAGATATTACCTCATTGTCCTCCAGATGCCAAGCCTTGTTAAGAAATTGAGCCTAACCAAAAAACAGTCCCAGTTGTGTTTAACTACGCATTTGATGATCTCATCACCTGGGTTGACGTAAGCAAGGAATCCATAGAACATTGAACCTTTTCAACAGACTCTCAATTGCATAGGAAGAAAGGGTTTGCACTTAACAGATCTGAGAAATAATTATTTAGTAAATTAATATAATTTTTGTCTGTTTGAGGCGCCTCACGGAAAAGCAATCGCATTTCACAAGGTTCTTGTCATCATTATTTATATTTAGACATTTCAATAACTAATAAGACGATGAAGTCATCATCAGCTGACCGCGAATTCGTAACAGAACGGTTTTCTTAGTGTGGTAACTTTCTTCATACCAAACTTGACCGTCACGGCATGCATCAACTGCTTTGCATTTATAAGACGCCCTCTCCATTTCTTGGAATAAGTTACAAAAATATATACCAAAAACTTCACTAAAATTCTGCCAACGAACGCGGTCTGGTCGTCTGCAGAAGAACATCAACAAAGGATCGCCATGACGGGGTGACTTGGGTGAGGACTTGCTCGACTCTTGCTCGTTCTACGCGTAGTTATGAAGTAGAACCATGTCTTAGAATGTACAAGCTCCACCTGAAACTAATTCTCTTTCCATGGGAATGACTTGTAACGTCTGTCACCCAAGAAAATCAGTCTGTGTGCTTTATGACTGCGGACCTTCCCTGTAACGACAGGCAATGCCGTCGCGAACTTTCCATTCGTAACCGTTTGTTTCGGAAAAGGATTTTGAACAACAGGTTTAGTCCGAGGCAGATCTCGTAGACTGTGTCACTTGTTTAAACAGTACACTAGTTTTCAACCATTTGCAGCGTTTATTTATTGTTAAGTGACATTTTTTATTACATTTTTTTGACAAGTTCCCGGTTTGGCAGAAATGAGGTGCGAGTCAATGTCCATAATTAGTCATATTCTTTTTTCTTAATGGTGTCATTTTGGGACAGGTAGTTTCTGTTAACTGAAATTACTCGAAACCTTTATAAGAGTAGTGTTGGTAATTCTATTGGAAAAGTTGTAAGTTGTTTATACAAACCAATTTGGTTCCAATTTGAATGCTTATGATGTCTGTTGAGATACAATAGTTTTAGTCAATGGTAACTAACCT
>BOPN01002293.1:80000-92500 GCA_017312705.2 Penaeus japonicus | reverse complement strand
ATACAATTGAGGGATTTTCATATGTTTTCATTCATTTTACACATGAATTTGATTTGTTAGCAATATTTGCAATGTTTTGATGCTGTCAAATAGCAGAACTGCAAACCTTCACAGCATGGTAAGGGGAAGTGAGAGAATTTGTAAGTTATTCGTCTTTGCCAAATATAATAAATCTTCTTAGGGATGTGTCACTGATAGTGAGCACGGCTTGACACTGAATAACTTGTATCAGTGACAAGATAAGGTATTTAATTATGTTTAGTTGTGAACTGATTCTGATTCAGCATCAATGGCATTATATGAGAAATGTCTATACTATTTATTCATATTTCAATGTAATTTTATATTCTTTAGATATCTCTCACTAGCTTCTTAGAATCTAACTTTTCCTACAAGAAAATATAAAAGTATAATCCATTTAATTCTCGGATCTACGTTTCCTACATTTGTCCCCATGATATCAAAGTATGCGAAGTACAAAATTGGAGGAAATATTCTTGAAGAATCCTAATATGAGCATGAAAAAGATGCCTTTTGGGAGTGCTAAATATCAGATTCAGTTCAAATTGTTTTCACAAAACATCAAGATTGAAGAATGGACAAAATTTAAATGGCACTTTTTCCTAGCAGTGGCATGATATTCTTGGTAGAGTAAGCTACCTGTGGTTATGCTTTCCTCACCTTGCATTGTGAAGCACTTGCAAATTTTGACAAGTTTGCCATCAAGTGGTTGCCCATTTTACATATATGCAATTTCGTATGTAAATTGCCATATCCATTCACCAAGTGCCTAGGGAGAGGCAGAACATACTGCATTATTTGAAGAGCTTGGTAAGAAAGGCATTTTATGCACGAGTGGTAATAGTACCAGTACGGGTTGATACTGGTGCCAGTGGTTTTTACGTAACCCTCTCTGGACGGATGGTACACTACGGTACCGCGCATTCTAGGCCCGTTCGCTGGGTGACGCCACACGTCGTTGTTTATTTAACTGATTAAGGCGTTCGAGAACCCCGGCATTGTGACATGCAAGGCTGGAATGCCCCCGTCGTGAATGGGTTAAAGTACCAACATAGCAATATTACTGTATAGTTCTGTCTAACTGTATTGCCATGTTGTCAAAGACTTTGACTATTCAAAGGATTCAAGAATAGTAGCAATCTGTCACCAGCTGTTTAAGTAAAAGGTAGTGCAAAGTTGCTTTTTATAGCACAATATTATTTGCACTACTACAGTCCCAACCATGTCATGAAATGCTCTGCCAGCTTCAATGCTAAAAGATTATGGCATTGATTCTGGTGGTACCCCATCAGAAAAACTGATGTCATTGGGATTTTTCAACACAAGAGATTTAAGAAAACTTGAATTGCACTTTACATTCAAGACCTACTTTCACTGGCAGATCAAGGGACATTCACCAGGTGCCTGAGAAGACCCTTCTGCCAATTTTTCTATGATCTTTTAATGCCTGGTAGACCCATTTGAAATTAAGCATATATGCAGCAATCTGTAGGCAATATTAATTAAGAATATTTACCTACAAATTAGTATATATTGTAGGATTCTAATTTGTATACAATGTAGAATGGTATTTGTGAGTCCCTCTGGACCTTTTCATTAGTGTGATGAACTCTTTTGATTTTTTTTTCCAAGGCTGTTTATGGACATTTTTATTTTTGAAATTGGTTATTAATGCTTTAATTTTACTTGATTTTGAAAAGTACCTTTTCTCTTATATTAATACTTTTTTTGAGATAAAGAAATACCTACTCAGATAAAAACTTATTGGAGTAGTCGTTCTCTTTCTTCCTCTTTCTCTCTCTCTTCCTCATTCTCTTCCTTTTTCATTCCCATTCCTTCTTCCCTCCCTTCTCTTCCATCACTTCTCTCCCGTTCCTCCCTACCTACCCTTCCTACGCTAGTAAGAATTTATCATATAAATATATCTATGCTTAAAATAGCTTGAACATTTTCTTGGATTGTGTTTCATAATGATAGGTAGAAAAACAGAAATGAAAAATAAATGATCATCCTAAAACATTTGTGTATTAAAACCAGCCATGAAAAAAGGAATTGTTATTTAAGAAAAGAAAACAGATGTCAAATCTTCCCAGGGTTCCTTTGTTGTTGTGGACTGCTTTGTCTTGTAATTGTAAATCCTTTTTGATTTAGACTTAAACATTATAACTCCACGTTATAACATCTGTGTTTATGCATGTTGTTTTTATTTGTTTGGTTTGTTTTAACTAAATGCTTGGGATTTGTTTTGTATTAGCTAAATGTATTTGTAAAAGGAGTGGAGATGCTATTGTTAAATTAAAGTTGATAACTGATATACTGCTTATATTTTGTATTTGATATTTTCAAGGACCAATTGATGTATTTCTTTCACAGCTGGTATCATCAGAGAATGTGAACACAGAGGCAAGCCTCCAGGGCAGAATGTCTCAGTTTTTTGGCAAGTTAGCAAGAGGTCTGGGCTGGGGCCCACAACCAACCAAGGTTAGTTTTATCTTTGACACAGTGATTAGAGATATTTTTTTAGAGATTTTTTGAAATTGGAAACTTGTTTTTTCTTTTTATATATCAGAAAAACAACTATTGGTTTGGTTATTATTGTCTTTACTCTTAGAGAGAGGGTAGGGTCACAGATCATGTAAATTGCAATTGATTTGTGCCTAATGTATAGCATTTTAGAGTAAAGTAATGTAAACTATGTGCATTTAGTAAAACTTACTCACCCATATGGCACAGCATGTGCATATGGAACACAATAACCTCTGCTAATGTCAGTGCTGTAGTGAAGGCCAACAAATATTCCATCAGGATAGAGTTGAAGTGCTTCACTATTTGACAGTCAAAATCCAAGATGCTTCAATTTATATGGCATATTAAGGCTATTATAGCTTTCAGCAGAGGCACCTCTTTATGCAGTTGTCAAAAGACAAATGCGCCCCTGATTATTTGGTATAAAATTCTGGAACATGATAAGAGTGAAGTTAAACCATCCTTACCCATGAATGGCCCATTGATCTAAGACTTTTCTATATGGATGAATAGAATGTATTTTTCACCAAAAGATAACTCAGTGTGAAAAGCTTAACATTCTTATTTTCAATATATGATAGATCTATCATGAAAATTCTTGAAGCATTTGCCAGTCTACCATGGCCATGTGGATTATAGCTGTCAAAGTCATCATCATTCTGGGGTATCATGAAAAAGACAGTTTTCTTGTTTTGTAGATTAACTGTTATTATATTTCTGCTTCAGGTTAATAATGTCAACTGGAGCGATTATGCAAATCGGGCCTTCACGGTTGTCGAAGGCATGTTCATTATCATACCACTGGCTGAAGATGACATAAGTGAAGACCCAAATCTAGCCTTTGAACTCATTATACATAAGGAAATCAACAATTCTCGCAATGCTTACAGGTGAGTTTCAATTTGGGGGCCATTTTGTTGAGGAGCTTTTGAAATCGCTAGAGGAAGGCAAAAGAAGCAAAAAAGATGGTTGTGGGTAAACTGATTAAAAGTTGTCATTAATGGCATATGGGGCAATATGGTTCATACACTTACAAATCTTGTCCACACCATATGTTGATACTGTCACTTATTATGTTTGAGATTTCCACATAATATTGTCATAGAAAGAAAAAGGAAATGAATAATTTCTTCTAATGTATGGAAGGTCAAACAAAGTGAAAGTAATAATGTCATGGCATAAATGACGTAACTGCTGTTCTTTCGTGTTCCCATTCATTAATGCAAAGATTTTATGATAGATATTATTGATCAATCCTTATTAAAAAAATAAATTTTGAAGCTTCGATTCTTCTTCATTTTGCGTTTATTTCTGGCAGGTTACCAATCAAGGGGAAAAATCTTTGATATACACGAAAGAAAAATTGTATGTTCATAGACAGTTTACAGAGAAATATAAGTACAACAGGTTTAATGATGATGTTTTTGAAATTCTCATCTTGATTTCAGCCTTCTTAGAACATGCACAGAAGCAGAGGCCAAACAGGCTTATGAAGCTTATAGTAAGATTTTGAGTCCGCTTGTGGAGTCATGTGGGAAGGAAGTCCTTTGTCAGAGCGTGTTGCAGAAGGTCCTGGACTTCTTGAGGGATCATCCGTCATGGCATGTTGGCCACATCATCTCTCACTTTGGATTTCTGGACGCTTTGAAAAATGAGGAAGTACAAGGGTATGAGTGAGTCTTGTTTTGTTTGATGTAGGCTTTCTCATCAAAACAGGAAAAGCATATTTGTTATGTAGTGGTAATGTAATTTTAATTATTTTATGTATATGTATGTATGATTTAATTTTTTTCTTTGGTTGGTCAACCTAATGATCATCAAGTTTGTATGATTATGGCAACTGTGTATAACAGCCATTTAACATATCATGAGAGACCTATTTTCTAGTGTATAAAATCAATATCTCTAATTTATCAATCATGAAATACAAACATTTGGGCACTATTCAGAGCTATTTCTTGATATTTGTTTGTCCAAAGTATTAACCCTTTCCCGACGGGGCACGCGCTACGCGAAAACCCCTATGCCGGGCCATTGAAATATTGCATTGGAAACGTCACACTGGCATGACGCCCTGGCATCGGGAATTTTGCTGTGTCACACGAGTGTGATGCACCGTCGTCATAGGGTTAAGAGAAGAAGTATATATGTATTTATGCCGAAAAACCTTCATTTGTTTGATTGTCTCACATTCCAGCTTTCTTAATGTTCCTGAGGATGGAGAAGGACTATACCCAATACATGTAGCAGTGGAAAATGAAAATGAAAAAGTCATTACTGCCTTGATAGCGGCCGGTGCAGAGCTAGACGTTGTAGATAAAAGCGGAAATACTCCATTGCATGTTGCCTCTTCAAAATCTATCACAGTTATTCAGGTTAGTTTTATTTTTGTTACTAATTCTTGTACTTTATTTCATATTTTACTGCAGCGACTACTGTTACTACTGTTAATCTGCTATTTCCCATACTACGACTTGCTACTAATACTACTCCTACTATTGATGGTAATACTTCTACTATTACTCTTAATTCAGCTACTGTAACTACTGCTATACATGCGCATTTATAGCTGAAGCTACTACATGCATATTGCACCCTACATAAACTCTGTAATGTATTCACTCACTGAGCTGAGTTCTCATACAGCTCACAGTGACTTCCAGTTCTTATTCCATTCCGTAGAAAGAGAGCCAGTAATAGGACTTTATGATCTAGTTCCTCTCAGACTCAGTAAAGCAAATCAAAGATGTAAAAGATGGCAAGCAACACATGCTCGAACTCCTTTGCTGTTGCTTTTCCCTGACATAGATTTATCAGCACTCACTTAGAAAGACTTAGCTCGACAACTCATTCTCCTGAATTTGTCAAAACGAAATGCATGAAAATGATGTATCATTACTATCAGTTACCCCCTTAAATTACCCCAGCAACTAGTACTAGAGCCATTTTTGTGTGCATCGTTTTTTTCTTTTTACTGTATTGTGAGACTTATATGTGTGATATGACTGGCTTTATTAATATCACAGTAGACTGAAATTGTAGTATAGGGATCATATCAGCTCATTGTGTTCTTTATAATAAAAGTATTGCAGCTTTATGATAAGGCATAAAAACCTTAATTTTTTAAAGTATTTGTTTACTTTCGTAACCAAGCACATAAGAAATGTCCATCCACAATGCCTATTACATGAAGAGAGGAAGTAGGCCTTTTTAGACAATGGACATGGTCTGGGTCACCTGCACATCCGTCATTGCTGGTACTTTAGAGCTTAGAGCTGGAGGTCAGCATCTTGCTGTGTGTCACTGCTCTCTAAAGATAGTGCTTGGTAGAGATCATGGATGGGTGGTAGTCAGGCTCTCTTTCAGAGCATTGAAATAAGAAGTACGAGGTTTTGTTGTCACTAAGAAAAATCTATTTATTTACAGCTATAGGCACTCCTCCTAACTCCTAGTCCTACTCACCAAATCAGTAAAACTGGTAGTGGGTGGCATCTTACTTGACTTTCATATGGTTGTCAAAAGCACTCATTGCATCAATATGTTGCCAGCTATTTGCAATGGGTTGATATATTCTAATATTTCAGTATTATTAATGTATCTCATCAATATCTTCCTTGTACTTCAGCCTACAGAATTGGTGCCTTCATGCTGAAAATTATTTTTCCTAAATTTGCTTTTCAGTATTGATTTATATGTATATTTTTTTTCAGGCCCTGAAAATGAAATTTCATCAAGTGTTAAACAAAAAGAATAAAGCACAAGAAACACCTTTACTTCTGGCTGCTCAATGTAGCAAATTAGATAACATCAAACACTTGATCCAGCTTGGAGCCAATATAAATCACAAGGATGACTTTGTGGACCAAAGCAACCAGAGCTATTGGGAAAAAATAGAAAAGTTGGTGCAAGCAAAGGACATTAGCTCAAAGGTAATGTAAATGGCATTTTGTTCAGTCATATGATGTCTGTATCTGTTTTTTGTTGATAAAGCTTGGAGTGTAGGTTTCATTGCTGGATCAAAGAAATATTTACATTATATTGTGAAAATTAATAGATTATTATATATTTTCCCATGCTTGTTTTCTGTACGTAGGTTGTGGAGAGATTATTTGGTTAATAAAGGTATATTATTTAACCCATTAGCAGCGGATGGCATGATTTGGTGCAAAGGCAGAGTCGGTGATAGACGCGGATGGCACCATGCCAGACATGTAAAACAGCTATCCTACTGCACAGACCTTTTTTTTTATACCGCGACCAATGGGTTAATATTCAGAGCTAGGGTATTTCAGAGGACTGAAATAATCCACATCACCTCAGAACATACAAGTGGCTAAACCTACAATTACCACAAATTTTGTTGGGGATGACGGTACTGAAGAATTAATATGATTACATTTCCTTTACCAGGACTTGCACAAAGGAGGAAATCTGCTTCATTGGGTGAAAACCAGAGAGCTGACAGACCTGTGCCTTGATATAGGTTGTGATCCAGATCTGCGAAACTCTGCAGACCAGACACCTTTACATATCATGGTAAGCTTGTCACGTAAGGTCAACTGATATTCACTCCTATCAGCATCAGTAGTATGAAAATTATTGCTGCAGTAGGAACCATTTTTTTCTTGAAGGTAATTATTTTTGTTTAGATGTACATCTTTTTGAGGTTAGTTGTCCACTGAATTTTCTTTAGATGTATTATGTTTTGATAGAATTAATGATCTTGCTTTCTATACATTGTATTATTTATGTTGTCTGTCGTACATTTCAGGTTTTAAGAAACAGAATTCAGTGCATAGTAACTTTACTGTGCCGTGGAGCCAAAGCAAATTTTGCAGATGTGGATGGCATGACTCCACTACATTTGGCAGCTGCTCAGTGTTCACCTACTTTAGTTCAGGTTAGTCTGAAAATTGCTCATATGAGACTCATTGATATTACCCTAGCAAGTCGAGGATATTTCTAAAAGACCATGAAATGCTGGATATGGTGAACCATATGTAGTACAGGCCTTTAAATGATTTCGCATTATGAAAAGGCAAAATGCCCAGAGGTTGAAGCATTTTCAAAGAAAAACTATAAGATACTACACGACTTGTGGCTTTATTTCTTACAATTGCTTCTGCATGTATTTTGATATTATGTTGTCATTCCTTTTTACTTCATTTTCTTATTGTCTTTCGTCTTTCTCTTCTAGGAAAACAGCAATTTAGAAGTAGCTTAATAGCATCATTAACGTCCTCCATTATTTTGACCTTGTTCACAGGCCTTCATTGTATTTGGAGGTGAGATTAATGTGCCTAACAAGAGTGGAGAGACACCAAGGCATTTAGCAGCTTCTTGCAATGACAAGACCAAAGCTACAGAAAGGGACAGAGTTATCTACTTGCTACACACTGTTGGATCCAAGAGGTAGTATTACTTGCCAGTGTGCAAAGATTTGGTATTCATTAAGAATTGTTTTTGAGGATGAATTATGATATGCTTTTACACTTAATTATTTCTCACACAGGCCTGTAACAACCTGTAATCCATGGTTGCAGGTGGTTATTAGGTACACTGAAAAGAAAGAATGTACATACCTTTTCCGTCATAACTTGTATGTAAGTAGGATTGTATATAATACATAAGTGTATATTTGTTATATATAGTCAATTTGATTCTCAACAGGTGTCAAATGAAGTTATCATCATGCTCTGATGGATGCTTGGATGAAGGAAGTTTCAATGGAGTGCCGCTGTATGAGAAACCTTTATTACGGTCTCGTTGGATCATGGATGAAAAGCTTTGCAACAAACAAATTTCAGACTCCATAAGGTGATTCTTTAAATATAAACAGAATGTTTTTTTCTTTATTTGAATTTTTTATTTACTAATATCTTTTTATATATTACTAAACTAGAAGGAACACTTATTCTATACCCTTGAACCCTATTACAGATGGCAGGTAACTAACTGCAATGGCTCTCAGAGAACAGGACGAGTATTGTGCCTCGATGGTGGTGGCATTAAAGGCCTGGTAATGACTCAGATGCTGTTTGTTATACAGGAAGTTTTGGGTAAACCTATTCGCGAGTGTTTCGACTGGATCTCTGGCACAAGCACTGGAGGATTTCTAGCCCTTATGCTTTGCACAGGTGAGTTAGTTACTGTTACTTTGTTCATCTTCATCTAAACGTGTAGAAGATTCTTAGAGATGTGATAATAATGTCATATTGTTTATTAATTTTTTATGATTATACGCATATTGATGAATGTGTTAAACTACCTTTAAATGATACTTAACCCATTTGCACCGTATGATGTCCTATCATCAGGTCATGGTAATATTTCACTCCCACCGCGTGATGTCCTATTTCGTCGTGATCAATCCCTTAAAACGTATCTTTTACATCACTATGTATATGCATAATCATAGGAGTTTCATTTGTAAAGACACATTTTTCTTCACATGTGAAAATAATGTAAACAAATACAAAAACCTCAAATTATCACCCTGTCTAAGCGCGTGGGTGAAAATCGCTTGACGAGGCACAGTGCTGTATTGTGCCGGGAGAGATCTCTTTTCACCCATCCACTTCGATAGGGTGATGATAGGAGGTTTTGTATTTATTTACATAATTTTCTCAAGTGAAGAAGATTGTATCAATACAAACTCCTATGATTATGTAGAAACATAATGATCTAAAACATACTTTTTTTTGAGAGATCATGATGTGTTAGGACATCACCCGTCAGGAATGAAATACTTGCATGACATATCTCGTCACCCAGCCCCAATAGGTTAAATGGACTAAAAACAGTTGTTTAACATGTTCTTTCTGATATTTGATACATTGTTATATTCCCCTTGCCTGAAACCACACCTCTTCAATCACTCACCAAAAGCTTAATGAGCATACAAGTTTCATAAATGTTCATCTCGGGTTTCATCAAATTCCACAGGTCTGACAAATTCTCAGGCCAGTCTATAAATCAATTCAAACAATAATCATCACTTTTATTTTTCTGGCTGTATTGCAGTAGTTTCCAAGATTCACTAGCCCCACACACACACACACACACACACACACACACACACACACACACACACACACACACACACACACACACACACACACACACACACACACACACACACACACACACACACACACACACACACACACACACACACACACACACACACACACACACACACACACACACTCACTCACTCACTCTTTCACTCTTGCACTTTAGCACGTGTATAAACATAAATTTGATTATTTTTTCCTCTTCTTCACAATCAGGAAAATCAGTTCAAGATGTACAGTCTCTATACTACAACCTCAAGGAGAAAGTATTTGTTGGTGGAAGGCCATATGAAGCTGGACCCTTAGAAGACATACTCATAAAGGAATTTGGAAAAGATACAGTCATGAGCAACATTAAAAGTCCCCGTGTGATGGTGACTTCTACACTTGCTGACAGATTACCTCCAGATTTACATCTTTTCCGCAATTATGAGTCTCCCATGAGTGTCTTAGGTAAGTTAGCAGTAAATATGGATATAAACAGTAAACATCATCATTACTGACTGTGTCCAAGTTTCTTGGTTTACTCTACTGAATGCAAGTTTCATGCATCTTTCATGTTATGGCATGATTGAAGCATGTCTTTTCTCTCTTTCTCTCTTTCTTTTTTAGTATGAGAATATGTATATATCATATTGACCTCGTGCTCTCTTGGCTTTTCATGATACGTAAAGGTGTGCAAGAAAACAGTGTGTTCATGAGCACGCAGCCTCCAGAGAAACAGAAGATTTGGCTAGCCGCCCGGTGCTCAGGGGCTGCTCCAACTTATTTCAGGTATGTGTTTTCACCTTAGGACTGTTTGGTACGTAATTTGCTTTTTTGAGTATACAGGATGACTGAGACTTGGTTAGTATTAAAACTAGTTTCTTAACCCCTTTTGCTGCCACAAGTGGATATGTCCACTTGAGACATGGATCCCCTTCACTGTCAAATTGAGTTTCATCATGGTTCTGATTTGATGTGATTGTACACCAGAAGATAGAATTTATATTCTCTGCTTTTGCATTATTTCAATTATCGCCTGTAGGTGAGTTTTTTCATATCCATCACTGAAATTCCTTGATTCTTGGTCTGTTAACCCATTCGCGCCAGCTGACGTGCTGACACATTTCATGGTTTTTGGGTTTTTGGTTTCATGGTTTTTATAAGAATCTAGTAACAAATCTGATATATATATATATTTATATATATATATATATATATATATATATATATATATATATATATATATTTATTTATATCTATATATATATGTACATATATATATTTATATATATCTATATATATATATATATATATATATATATATTTATATATATATATATATCTATATATATATATATATGTACATATATAAATGTTATTTCTCCTCCTCTTGTGTATTTTCCACCTATACAGTTTTTTTTGTTAGGTATGTAAAAAAAAATTACAAGTTGTATTTTACAAATTGGTTTAACCTGTTAGCACTGGGTGATGTGATGTCATGTCATGATATCACATATGGCTGGTACAGCAGGTGATCGTGTGCCCTGGTGTCAGCTATGGCCTGGAATAGCCTGAGGTGTTAAGCCTGCGTGCTTGAAATAACCCAGTGTTTAGACCGGATGGAGCCAAAACCGCCCTATCGTTGTCAGGTTAAATAAGGTTACTGATAGGACTTCTCCTTCAATACTACACTTTTCCTCCAACACTGCCCTACTGCTAAACCACTCCAATAAAAAATAAAATGCAAGTGAGGTTCATAAATGCATATGGAAAATAATGAACAATTAACAAATTTACTGACGACATGAATGAGTATAGGCTATTTGCTATCTTATTGCTAAACATATCTGATAAGTGCAGCTTGCAGAAACAATACTGAAATGCCCATTATGTCATGAAAATATGAAGGAGTAGACCTTGGCAGCACTTATTAGAGTGACTTGAAGTTTCAAGTGACAGGTAAGAATGTTTTTTAAGGTCATGGGTAACTCTGCGTTTGACAGTTGATGTTAAAAGTTCTGAAGGTCAGATATGTCTACTTGTGGCACACATTGGGTAAAGTTGGAAAATTCCAATCCACAGTGAAAGGGTTAATGAGAGTAATAGAATGTGATTCTTCATTCAGTCTGCTTCTGATAGGTCAGTTTTGTTCCACAGTGCAAGAGTTTTTTTTACTTCTCTTTTTCTTATATGATTCCTTCTCAAAAAAAAATTTTTTTGAAAGTATATGAAGATCTTTCTTTTATATGCATTTATTGATATTAGGTTTAAGGAATATGTGTTGGTTTTATATTTATATGTGCATATACATATGTATATACATATATAGATAGATGGATATATATATATATATATATATATATATATATATATATATATATATATATATATATATATATATATATATATATATATATGTTTGTATTTACATATTTATACACGCACATGTACATGCATTTGCACACACACGCACACAAACACACACACACACACACACACACACACACACACACACACACACACACACACACACACACACACACACACACACACATACACACATATTTATATACATATATATTCATATACATTTATATGCTCTTTTTATTTGTATTGAAGGTCACATGCCAAGTTGTCGTCTGTGATTTATAAGATGTTTTGAATTACGATTTCATCTGGTCATGGATCTCACCAATATTCTCACCTTCTCTTCCACGAAGATTCATTAGTGAATCACCTAATAAATCCCTCATCAGATAGATTAGTTATTTTCCTTATGCATGAAGATTGAGATGATGAGGTAAACCATCTATTGCATAGGGGCTTGATGACAAGTTTAAAAAGCATGTGAAAAGTGTAGCAGCTGCTTCAGAGTAATGGTGAAGGTGGGAT
>BOPN01002293.1:70000-77500 GCA_017312705.2 Penaeus japonicus | reverse complement strand
ACAGAAGTACTTGCCTATGAAGTAAGGCTTACCCTGGCATAAAAGGCGATTGTCTGATAAGTTGAAGTAAACCTGTACATCAAATCACGATATTGAAAATTGAAAAGGCTGAATGGAAGTATAGCCACCAGCTCAAAAATGAAATCAGAAATTTAATGGAAGATTCTGAGTATGAAATCACCATTCAAATTCCATGTTATTATATATGCTAAGCTTCAGAGTAATTGGATTTGGGGGAATTTTATTGATCATATTATATCTACAAACATGCTGGTAAGTATTGATGTGGATTGAATTATGGATTTAGAAAAAAATTATATGACTATAAAGTAGAGAAAAGGAGATGGAATATAAATAGCATAGCAGGATCCTATCTGATGAGATTTGTGTAATATATTCGTGTTGGCGGTTGCATTTGGAACCTCCCATTGAGAGGCAACGGTATAAGTTGAACTGCATCTGCCAGAAAACTTAAATACTCTTGCAAAGCCTTAACTGGTGAGCACTGGCAATTCTCGGATATTAGTCTAGGCACGTGATGTCAACACCATCTCCATCTCTCAAAGTCTTGAATGTTGTAGCCGTATATTTTATGCCTACTTTTGTCCACCGGCAAGTTAAAATTTTAGCCCATGGTGTGAAACTGTCCCCATTTTTCTACCAAAAGGCCAAAAATGGCTGGGGCCAACAGAAACTAGATGGAGAGGGTATCCTTGCTGCTAGCAAAGGCCTCAATGAAAATTTCCAAACCCTGCCCTGGCAAGCAGAGGAAGACTGCCCTTCAGACTGATCCACTGAGCTACGATGCACTGCACGCTAAGCTATGAGGAGGAATCTCTCAAAATATTGAGTGAAATCAAGAAGGAATAGCTGCAGCAGCTAAGAAATATGGGAGAGTGTGAAGTTTTCCACTGTGCATGTGCGGGCAAGAATGCGAAATACTATGGCTTGATAGTAGCCAAGGCAGGCAGCAATCTTGTATTTGCCTCAGAGTGATGGTACAAGCCCTCTCCACCTTGCTTGTGTTGGTCCCAGCCATTTCTGTCCTTTATTGTTATTGTCAATGTGGGTTGCAACTGCTACTGTGGACATTGTATATAACATTTGTACATGTTAGGTACCCCAATTAATAGATGCAGCTGTAGCTAAGAATGTAGAATAGTCTGTTCAATGCAATAATTCATATCTATCAGAAATTTCATTTGGTGTAAAGTTCATAAAGAATTAAACAAGAATTATTTGTAAGAAAGTTCTAAGGCAGGAAAAATTGATTTGATAAGCATATATTTAGAATCATTTTCAGCTCTTCCTTATTTGGAAACTTTATCTTTTATCTGATCAAACGTGGTGCTTTTTTGTTTTGATATCACATGAACTTTCACAGTGATATCCAGATCTTTTTTATTTTGTTTATAGAATATATTCCTGTGGAGAGTGTTTAAGCTACATTGATTTATTTGTTTTGATTTTTTCTTTTTCCAATTCATTTCTTCAGATACTGTGAAGAGAAGTTAATAAGGTTGATTTTACGTTTTGTTAGATCTGGCAAGTATTCGAAGAAAGACGATGCCGGTAAAAGAACATTGAACTCGTCCACTAAGATGTGGTAATTATATGTGGGTTAGCTTTGGCTTGCCTTAATCTATTGTATTGTGTGGGTTATGCACAGGAGGACTGAAGGGTACTACATTTTTTCCTTTTTTTCTTTTTCTTTTAACAACTCATTTCTGTGTTAATATGTCCTTTCCTGCACTTCTTCTGCCAGCATGAGTGACTAGCAACAACAGCATTAATACTGTTAAGATATTTACTGTGCCTCTTCCATCTTACTTGAAAAAAGTGTGTATACTGATGTGATTATATATATATATATATATATATATATATATATATATATATATATATATATTCATTTACATTTATATATATATATATATTTATATTTTTATTTATTTATATGTATATGTATATATATATATATATATATATATATTTATATATTATAAAATAACAACAAAAATAAAGATAATAGATTTGGATTGTGATGTGGTGCATGCCATGGGAAAAACTTGATTTTAGAAATTTTAGTGTACCCTTATCTTATAATATATTTAGTCAGAAGTAATCCTTTGGACACAAATGTAATAGCAAAAACTTGTTTTGTTTAAACACCGATGTATGACAGGGGCTCTGACCTGTGGCCACCAAATTACGGAATCTGCAGATTTTTTCTGGCATTCACTTGCAACAGCCTTCATGCCAATGTCTACGGATCCACAAGAACAATACGCTTATGAGTGTCCAAGCGTTGCAGTGATGCTAATTCCACAAAACCTTCTTTAACACTAAAAAAATTATTATCATGGCTATTTATGCACAGGCCAATGTCATCATACAAATGACAGTAATAAAAGATGGCCTTTGTTTGTGGATGTTGGGGAGAATTTTGTCACTTTTGATTATCTTTGTACATAAGGATATATATAGGTATGCTTTGTGTAAGGGTTTATATATATATATATATATATATATATATATATATATATATTTGAAGCATCAGACTGAGTCTGAGAGAGCCACAAAGGTATAGATAGCCTGGGGAGCCTTTGCATCCTTGTTCATCTCTTGCCAGCACAGAACAACAAGGGCAGGAAGCGCTGGTCAGTCTTTATGGTTTGATTTATGGAGCCTAATACCCAGGAGCCAGTGAGGGAATACCCTGTGGGGTATACCAACCACATAGTGGTAAAAAAGTCAGACTTTAAATGATTAAGACATAAACAAATATACCTGTTGAGGCCAATGGTGTACAAGGAGTTTGGCAGAAGCAGTGTGAGTATCCGTCCAAATAGCATAGATGGACGGGAAGCAAGGCCCCCTTGTATAAGGGCCCCCTAAGCTTGAAAGTAACCAGGTAACCCAAAGACATGCTGAGCACTGAGCTGGTGCTGCCATGTCAGTGGTTCCCCCCTGGGAGCTACTAGGGGAGAACACAGGTGAAACTGACGATGATGACTCAAGCAAGTGGCAAGCACTGTCTTTTCTATGTTCACTGCAAGAAGAGTTGATTGGAGGAGTGAAGTTGTACTGCAAGATGGTTCACTAAGATGGGGTCAGTAAGCTATTTTGCTATATGCTAGTGGCTCTAGTAATTACCCGACACCCAGTTTCAGCCTCTCATTGAGGAGCTGCATTAGCTGCAAAGCTAATGCATTTCATATGGGTCTTAGCTGCTCTTTGGAGGTATCTCACATGTACTATTGAGCATCTGGCATTGGCAACTTCCATAGGGCAAGGTATTGTCTTAAAATGGCTAGGCATCTCACAGACACCACTAGCCAACTGGTAACATCCAAACTGCTGGATGTAGCATGGGAACTTGAAGCTGGGGCATCTCAAATGCATCATAGTGAACCTGGCATCAGCTGTTCTAATATTAACCCACTTACGACGGGGGCATTCCAGCCTTGAATGTCCCAATGCCGGGGCGTTCAAATTATTAGGCCTAAATCAATTGAATGGCTGGCACAATACTGTGCCGCCCGGCCACTGGGCTTTTGAATGCGCGGTACAGTACTGTACCACCCGTCCAGAGAGGGTTAATATGTCTTACCAGTACTCAGCATGGGTAGTTACAGACAGAGAGAGAAAGAAAGAGAGAAAAAAAAGCAATACATGGATCAACATATGTACCCTCTTCTCTTTAGTGCAGAGAGAAGATATCAGAATGGTGGCTCCCTGCTGTTGCAGGCGAGGAGTGAGAAAGTGTTTCACTCAGATGAATTTTGGTCCATTTTTGCTAGTTGCTTGAACACACCAAGGCATTTGCAACAGACCTCTAGGACATAGAAATGGTTTATTAGCAATTAGACAGCAGCTTCAGGATCTAGGTTAAGGTGATGATTTATAGATGGTATGGTAATTTTTTTATTTATTAGATGATTAGTAAGTTTACAAAATAGAGGACCTGTTCTGGATAACCTATTGCAGGAGACCAAATTAAACCCCATTCTAATATGTAGTAGAAAATAAGATACTTTGAAGTGATTAAGAAATTGAACATTAATAAGTAATTTTGTGGTTGTTGGGGTTGTTTTCTATATGTTGCCCCTCCAATAAATTCTTTGAATAATAACCTACAGCATGATAAGATTTTAATGATGAGGCATCATGACAAGAGAGACTTAGGGTTTGAAAAATTAATTTATGTCATGTGACTATACTGAACATCATGTAGTGGAAGCAGAAGCAAAAAAATTCATTTTCTCCGGATGCTTAATTGAGGCAGAGAGATGGCAAATGAGAGAGGGAAGGAATAGGCCTTCAAAATTTCATAGAATCCTTGAAATATCTTATCTTTATTGAAACTGTTATAAGAAGCTTTGATCTGTCTGTGTTTGGGTTTTTATACTTTGATGTTTGTGTATTGGTATATATGTATATGTATTTATTAGTATTGCAGCTTGTTGTAGTTAATACAGAAAATTATATATTCTTCATTTCAGCATAGTTGATATAGATGAATGCCAATCAAAAATATTTCTTTTATCCAAGACTTACAGAATTTCCAATATTGTTGATATTATCTTCTGGACACATGCATACTCATATGTATACAAACACATACACACACTTGAACTCACATTCAAAACTTATTCATGCATACCAGCACAAACAGACATATTCACAATCAGGCGTAATAGTGTTCGCTGCTGTTGTGAATTACAAACAAAAGTAAAAACAGTTTCCTTTATTGGATTTCCCTCTTTTAGAATATGGAGCATGTGTTCTTTCTGTATGACCATTACTCCTCCTTATTTCTTACCTTTTGAGATGGTTAATAATGATTTTGTAATGCTTGATGCTCAGAATATACAGCATTTGAATGGGAAAAAAAATTAACACAGGTATATACTCTAGAAACTTTGGCATGTAATAATGCTAGTATACTAACCAATTGCAAATGATCGTAAAAAAAAGATATGTAATGAATGTGTTGATGACTCGTCAATAGCAACAAAAATATTGAATATTTATATGCCATATGGAAGGTGATAAAAGGCACAGTGAATTTTGCAGTATTTGCGTATGTATGAGAAGCTTTCTGTGATGTAATCTTTGTTGCAAGTTTGTCATGCTGGAGTTTAAAGGCTTTATGTTTTTTTAATTTTTACTGATATTCTGTGTTCGTGGCCCATTGGTCTACTTTGTTTTTTTCTAATAGTTTCTTCTCTCTCTCTCTCTCTCTCTCTGTGTCTCTGTCTCTCTGTCTCTCTCTTTTTTATTCCTTCTTTCTCTCTTCCTTCTTTTTCTTCCTCTTTTTCTCTCCCTTTCCTTCCCTCCCCCACTGACCTCTATCTCTGTTGTTTGTATTAATGATATATATTTTATTTAAGTGAAGCAGACTTAAGGTATTGCTTTAGGAGAGCATCAGAGAATTAGGTAATGAAATAAAGGGGTGTGAGCAAACTCGTTGCAAGTATATTAGTGCGCAATTTTTTTCAGCGCAAGCGAGAAGTTTCTGGACGGTGGTCTGGTCGGAAATAACCCTGTGCTAGATACACTGACAGAGATTGAAGAGTGGAATGTCGCAGTGAGAGCACAGGGCAGAGAATCAGAAGTATTCAACCCTACTGTTGTGGTTTCATTGGGGTGTGGCAAACCTCCTGTTATGCTTGTAAGTATCTTTTATCTTACGTAACTAGTTTACATATAACCAAAGCTGCATACAGAAGTGTAAGTGATGCAGCATGCTATCAAACTCTGAAGGAGGAAGGACAAAGCCATTCATTTTTTTTTTTTATTATTATTATTAGTTAGACAAATGTAATTTTAAGGTAAAAAAGAAAGTCTGGCAAATATAACATAATATTCTAGTCATGCAACTGCTGGAAGGGCATTTAACACACTCACATCTGGGCATATATTTCCCAAATATTACTCAGGCATGCAATATAGCAAGCCCTTGTAGCTTCCCACTGAGAGATTTCTCAAGGCACAAGGGCACGCTGAACCTCATGGAGTGATTTTCGCCCCCACCTTATTCCAAGGGGGGACTAATTTTGCTTTTATCTGTTTTTCATTTTTTTCATGAAGTCAAGTAAAATGTTTATGTACAAATACAACTACAATGTGTATATGCACACGTAACAATGTATTCGGTGAAACGGAAATATTCTGATGGCATGATATCACCACATCTGTCATGAATGGTTCAATGAATAGAAATAACTCTAAAGGGATAGGAGTGGTTTATGATTATGAATATTTAGTAAAGTAAATATTGCATGACATTTTGAAGATAAAATGTTGAAGTAGATGAATTAGTGATAACAATAGATAATTTGTATTAAACAAAGATTTCAGTAAGTTAATAGGTTGATGAAGAACAATAATTTTACATAGAGGAGAAAACAAAGTACAGTAGTACAACCTATTTTATGAAAATGAGTTTTCAACTTCCCCATACTTGTGGCTAGAAATTTAAGGGTGAAGCATGAAACTGAGGATGAGGTTGGTAATATGTACAGTTTAAAATGCTTTTAGTTAATAGCAAGAAGTAGGTACATGAGATTTGAGTTATTGCTTAACCCTTTCCCGACGGGTGCACTTTCTACGCGAAGTCCCATATGCCGGGCGATTGCAATATTGCAATGAAATCGTCACAATAGGATGACGCCCCGGAACGGGAGTTTTTGGCTGTGTCACACGGGTGTGACGCACCGTCGTCATTGGGTTAAAGGGGTACCACTGAATTTTTTTGTGAAAGTATACTGCAATTCTTTTATGGACTAGTAAAGGTAAGAGTTCTTTGATTTAGTTCAGTTTATTTATTGACTGGAGTAAAACAGTCACCAAATTTTTGTTATTAAATGACACTGATTCAGATAAAATGTTGAAGAACTTAAAAATAGCACACTTGTGGAGAGAGAATGCTCTCTTTCTCATGATTTAGAAATGAAGAATTATTGTGGAAAAGCTTATCTATAGGGTCTAGGCTTCCTTTGCTTTGTTATTGTCTTGAATTATGTTTATCTATAGCTTTATTAAAAGATATTGTATTGTTTCTGCTGAAGTTGCTGGAAAGAATAGAAAAAATAGCTGAGAATTAATTATTATTTTTTTTTTTTATCCATTCATGACTGGGCATATATTTGTCTAATGTCACTCATGCTGGCATTATGGAAAGTTTGTGCAGTTACCATATGAGAGATTTCATAAGGCACCAGGTCTTGCTGAACCTCTCAGAATAAGTTTCACCTGCCCTGTTGTCAAGAAAAATGTGTATATATACAAATGCAACCTACAGTGTTTATACACAAACATATGTACGATGATAGGATGTCATCCATTTTGTTGGGAATATTCTAATGACACGATATCACGTCATCTGCTGTTAGTGGATTAATATGAATGGTTACTTTTCTTCTAGTTATAAAAGGCCATTAATCCAGACTTCTAAAAGATTTCAATGGTACATCCTAGTATGTAATTTTGTTG
>BOPN01002293.1:57500-65000 GCA_017312705.2 Penaeus japonicus | reverse complement strand
GATTTTCAGCTAGTAATGGATGAAGCTACAATGATCTGGAGGCAAAAGTAATGATGCTAGTAATTCTTACAAAGTCCAGTGGGATAGGTTATGGGCACATTCAGGGCATGGGAAGTTATGGGTAACTTTGCCCTAAATTCTCTGATATGATTGCTTATTCTGTTCGGTTATCTTCTAATTTGGATGTAAGTGGCCAAGTGTTATCTTTTTTTAACTGTTAAGAGACATACTTATAATTTTTCTACTTGGGCCATCTGGGCTCAAGGATAATGTCATGGGCAGTTAAAACATAGGAGTTTGTCCGAGAAGGAATGATCATTTGCCCATTATTCCTTTCCCCTCTGTCCACATGTTAAATTTTTATCACTCAATCCTGTATCATCACATATGAAGACATTGAATACCCAAATAGAGTCTTAAGTATCAGACAATCAAAACATGCATTTACACCCATGCATATTGACACACAATGACATGCACATGCACACACATTTACTCTCTCCTCTCTGTCTCTCTCTCTCCTCTCTCTCCTCTCTCTCCTCTCTCTCTCTCTCTCTCTCTCTCTCTCTCTCTCTCTCTCTCTCTCTCTCTCTCTCTCTCTCTCTCTCTCTCTCTCTCTCTCTCTCTCTCTCTCAAATACTTATGAGCTGATATAGATTTAACATGGCAACAAAAACAAGAACTAGTGCCATTATCCAGTCAAGTTGAGGGATTTTGTAGCCAGTCCAGAGAGAAAAGTCAAGTCAGATGCCAATTCACACTGTTTTGCATTTTTTATTTCTCTTTCTCTTTAAGTTCACTGTTAGTTAATATTCAGACTAGTTTCGCAATATTGGAGACACTAGTTTATTTAATTTTCTCACTAATTTTTATTTTAGTCCAGTACGCTTTTCACGCTCTTTGACTCTTTGTTATGAAACGATATAGCTCTATATTTTTGTAGTTACAGGATTGCCATGCCAGTATCTTTTTTTTGTGCCATGTAAATATTCATAGGAAATTTGTGATTTTAGTTCATGACTGAAGAGAGGATTTGCAAGATGAGCTTGATCAAAAGGAAGATAATTTATTAGAAGGACAAAAAAAAATTACGATGCAACTTAATCTGAAACTAGGAGTACTCTTCTGCAGCGAATTCATTTTGTTTATGTATTGCTGTTCAGAGCAAGCAGTATATTAGAAAGGGATATGTGATTGTCATTATTGCAGCTAAAGATAGGAAGTTATGTTCTTTCTCTTGAAAGATTTGAGGCTTTCAAATTGCATATTGGAATATTATTATTATTTGACAGCTACAAAAAGTTCCCATTTTGATGGCAATAATTATATAGACAAAGCTTTTGTGATTAAACTGCAAGCTAAATGGATGGATTCAATAAATAAATCAAGTATCCTTGAATAGATATTTCAAGTCCTTACTAGAAAACATGTATTATAGACTTGCAGCATATTGTTGTACAATGGGAATTTATTTTGCTAATATACATTTAGAGATTTCTAAGAGTTTTGATATCCTGAAAGAAAAAAGCTAGATCTATAGCATGAATAGATATATGTAAGATTTACTATATATGCCTGTCTTTCTAGGCATTTAGAGTAGGATGAAATGGGCCTCAATATTGTCTGATGTGCAATGGACCCTTAAGATCCTAGTGAAATATTGCAGAACAAGGCTGTTCTTAAAACAAATTTGAGTTGTATTTTTCATAACCTGAACTTCTTCCCAGAGCTAAACAGCTCTTGAATGTTGCAAATGTAATAAGTGGTTATTTACTTGATTAATCACAAATGTTGTACTTGTTGAAATGTCTCTCGACTACTGCAGCTCAAGGAACATGTAAAATGGAACAGGAATTTAGTATGTAGTTTTCTAAAGATCTCACTATGCTGGTTCTTTCAGTATCAAATCTATGGTCATTTATCTGAAAACTAGTAACATGATAATGTTGCATTGCATTTTACCCATACATTCTTAAGGATACAAAAGGAATACTAAAAGAATCTGGGAAGAACTGCCATTTGATCAATATACAGTAAGTTAAAGATATAAGTTATTTACGAAGCAGCTGTAGATTTTTAGAAAAATATTTGATTGATAAATATTGGAGTTCAATGGATCGGAAGACTATAATATTGCTTGTTAAACATTAACTGCAGCCAGCTGTATAGAGATTTTTAAATTTCAGTTTTTGTGAATCACACTTCTGACTGCATTTAATTAAAGCATAAACAATACAGGGGTACATGTTTTGCACTGGGAGAGAAAGCGCATATCAATAGTTTCATCGCTGTGTTATTTATGTGTCCTTTGTCGTTGGTTCCAATGTAAAATCAGTCATTGTAAAAGGATGGTTCTGATTTTGTGCCACCCATTTCCTCTGTAGGAGGTAGAGTTGAGGCCTGCTAAAATGTTTAAACCAGCTTGTCTTATCCCTAACTACCCTTAAGATCACAGAAGTGACTTATATGTATTTAAAAAGAATATATAATTGTGATCAAATGTAATAGAAAAAAATAAGATTATATTAAACTTAAAATGGTATAAATGTAGCCAAGGTATGGGCGAAATAACCAATGCTAGATATTGTAATTTTAAAAGCATTATCAGATGGGCCCTTTTAAGATGCTTAGGGGTATATGAACCCAATTGATGAAGCTTATGGCATATGATGTTATTATAAATGTTTCAATGATTAAAACAGTTCACTTACTTTCACTCAAACACTTACTCAATGACTCAGTCAGTCAGTCACAAGACTTTTCATGCATGAACCACCACAATTTGCTGCGGGATTTTCAAGTTCATATTTGCAAATTATGTACTTCGCTCAAATGTTTGCTTATAATTTGGATTTGCTATGCTGTAGTTGTTGAAGGCATCTATATTGATAATATAATCATAGTAGAATTATGGTAAATAACACTACAGTTGCACGTAAATATCTTCCGCCCTTAAGTTTGCCCTTCATGGGTAGTACTTTATGCACAATACTCTAATTCTTTAAATTGTTTCATACTTCTCTCTACTCTGTAGATTGCCTCATGTATCCATGTCCGCTTTACATATGTTTAAAACTAGAAAAAAAAAACAGATTTCAAATTAACACAAAAATCTCTACTATGATCAGTTCCTGAGTGTATGATAGGTGAGTGACTTTCCAGGAAAGGTACCCAGAACACCCCAGGATTCCATAAGAAGGCTGACCCTTCCAGAATGCCCATTGAGCACCAGCCGGAGACCAGCAACTTGTCAGCCCAGATGACCTTTAGAAGGGCACTGCCAAAACTAACTGAGGACCAAGATAGGAGATGACAACATGATAACCATAAATACAGCGTGTGAGGATGTTGCCTGTACGGGGACCAGATGGAAAAGGGGGATGAAGAAGTATGGATATGGAGCACATAGACAAAACACATAATAATAAAATGAGGCATAGTGAACTGCGGCATGAACCACAGGCACAGAGAGCCATTGTATATCGTGAACCACCCATCACGTATGCCAGTCGATTTAAGCTCTAGTGTCCAGACATTGCCTGTAGGCGCTGTTTGTATGGACGTTTAGGAAAATCATTTCGCTCATATTGTAATAAACCTCAGGATACATGTAATTATTGCATGAGGTTTATGGACTAGGTGGTGGTCATGCTGAGACTCATTGGACAGATATATCAGGCTGTGAGTGCAACATATGCGCGTATGGTTTGCAATTTCTTTAGTTTACTACATAATAAAAAAAAAACTGGTTCTCCCTTCTCGACTGGTAAGCTAATTAGTGACATCAAAGAGTTTGTCATTAACACAAGAATTAACATAAATCTAATTAATGGAAATGTAAAAGAGGAATTCCAGCTCTCGTTTGTACATCGGGCACGCAAAGGGGTCAGGTCTTTTGTGTTTAGGAAAAAAATAGGGTTGTGTCTTTTGTGTTTAGGAAAAATCATGGACATGAAACTGTTTAGCCTAAAGTCAGCCCAGTATTAGTGGGGCCATAGAGAGTCAGCTGTCTTAAATGCATGTCTCTCTGGCGACCCTGTGCTGTGGTTGCATCTTGACGTGAAATTAACAGACCAGCATTTTCGGTGCCAGGGTTGATGGCTAGTTGACCTTTTCCTCCCAATATCGGGTTCATAAGTCACTTTGAACATTCCTCATGCAACAAACCCGTTGAGATTCAGCGAATCCTCTCGGGGTTTTGTTACTTGAATGTGGAGTGGATCCCCGTAGAGTTGTGTCGGTGATTCCCGATATGTATAATGCTATCGTCATAATGTCATATGCATATTTGTTAATGATTTTGATATGATAATGAATCCGAACTCTAACTTTTGTTTCAGTATATTTTAAAATATGTTGTAATCAATACATCATATTCCCATCCGCTCTAACAGATAACAGCGGTGCAACGTTTCCATATTCTTATCATAGCACCGCGACAAAGGACATCATAGAACGAGAAGTTAATTTCAATACAAAGTGATTCGGCATCACACTACTGTATGGAATTTACATGAATAAACATAATATATAATAATGCAATGCCACATAGATATAGATGTGCAATGTACCTCCCTGAACCGGAGTCGAACCTCTGCCGCCCTCGGATGTTGGCCCGAGATTGTAGTACTAAAGTGCAAGGGCTAAAGTACTTGCTGTGGTTCCTGTGGCTTAGTACCGCCCTCTCGGGCTAACACTGAAAGACGGCTGAGGAGCGACTCCGGGTCAGGGAAGTATGTTATACATAAATAAAACTATAATTGAAGCGGAGACTTTTCTTTCAATTGTGGCAGGAGGAATTGGTCGGACATATTTCTATGATAATCGAGAATCGCTTGCCAGCCTTGTTTTCTCTGCGCCTTCGGAGCAAACCAAGCCAGCATACTGCCAACATCAGTCATGTTGAAGTGGAAAGTGTATTTGTCGTTTCGGTGCAGCTGCTTGAGGCCGGCGTGCTTGCGCAAGATGCCGCATATGTACACGTCGTCCACCCAAATGAACGGAGCCACCTTGGAAGCGTCCAGGAGGCGGGGTATCTGCTTGGTCGGCAGAGTCCACATGCCTCCCGCGCAGTAACTCGGGTACTGCGATGCAGGGTAATCTGCCTCATCCACACTCCACTTGCCTTCCCTCAGAACCGGACCGACCCCGGCGTGACACAGGAACGCCCCTGCAGACCTGGCGTCCACACTCCGAAGCTCCTCGGCCAGGCAGAAGACGTCGATGAGGGTGTCGTCGTCGGAGTGCATCGTCCAAGGCACGTGCGGGCAGCGCTGCGAGATCCAGTAGAGCGACGCCAGCGCCTTGTACGAGAGAAGTCTGTAGTCGTCCTTGAAGTCGATCTGAGGAACGAAGCGGGAATTGAAGCGCTTGCAGGCAGGTCAACTCGAATCGGCCAAAAAGCTGGATTATTGTTTTTTTATGTAAAGCTTAAAGCGCTTTGTTATATTTTCAGAGAAAGAAGGAAAAAATCTGTAGGTTAAAGAAAATTAAGGTTTTGCACTAGAGCTGTGGTTGGTTTTAATAAAGTGCAGGAAAATTATAATCCATACATTACCAACATTACGAGGCCTTAAAGATACATATGACTAAATATCACTGACAGGCCGTCAGCCAACTATATGGAACTCTTAGTACCCTTTAATAACGAACTACAAGTTTTGAATTGGCCAATTCTAAAGTCTGGGCCATCCGACTTACACGTTTTACAACACATGCAATCTACGCACACCAAGTGGAAGATGAATCGTTTATCATCAACGCTCTTGAAAGATCTGATGCTATCGGTGGTGAAGTCAAGCTTTTATCGGAATATATATATATATATATATATATATATATATATATATATATATATATATATATATATATATATATATATATATGTATATATATATATACATATATATATATATGTATATATATATATATATATATATATATATATATATATATATATAATATATATATATATTCTTGTTTCCTAATATACATTATTATTATTATTTATTTTTACATTATCCCCCCCAACCCCCTATCAAAACCCCAGTAAAAGAATCCAGACCCTTCCGTGCCTCAAGAAATCCAAGAATAAATGGCTTGAACACAAAGGAAGGAAAAGTCGCGATCCATTGGCTCTCCGCGTCCACAAGAGCCTGACTTATTACGCATGAAAACCTTCGCAGCTGAAGCGTTTATTCCGTTTAACGTTCGGTCATTAGTTATTGTCTTGTTGCTCTTCGTTATGTCATCTGCAAGTTTCCCGCCGCCGATGCATTGCGCCTTTTACTTTGAGACATTTTAGTTTATGAACCACCTGGTTTCCGAGTTCCACTTGGTAAATGATAATCTAAAAATACTTGATGGTTACGGACTACGAAGTTGCTAAGGGATAGTGGGCCAAAAACGTTTCTTATCATATTCTCAAGTACCCGCGCGTACATTAGTGACTGCGTAAGTTAGTTCCAAATCTGAGGGAGGTGTGGTATATGTCACTACCACTGAGCGATAAGAGTCTTCACTTACAACCTTTCCTTAGGGGACAGCGGGCGTGGGTGGGTGGAAGATTTATGCTGAACAAGTTGAAAACGAAACAACAGAGGGAAGTATGGAGAACTACACTGTTATGCCGATGGCTTTTTGCTATAATGTTTTTTTTTTCAGGATACATGCATAAAGTAATTGCGATTTTGAAAATGAAGTGATAAATTAATTAAGTAATTTGATAGTTTGCAAGATATCCAAAATCAAAATCAAAACTTATGTATATGCAGAGAGTTACAACATTAAGAAAAGGTAAATTTGGAAAATATGTGAATGGAGGGGATGAACTGCTGGGAAAAAAGGGATTTTTTCCGAGTGTTCATTCATTCTTTTATTCTTGGGTCATCCCTTTATAGTTTCTGAAGCGACCCTTGAATTCACTTGAATTTTCACTGTCCTATTTTCTCCGTACATAACTTCTGTAGCTTTGATATGAGTGTTAAAAAGGTAATTATTCTGCACTGTGGTGTAAGTGCAGTTACTCATATCCAAATTCAGTTTCTGGGGGAATATTTTTTCATTATCACATGCTAAATCACTTAGAAAATGTGCATGGTAACAAAAACTGTTCCATCAGGGTGATTTTACCATGCACACGCCTTGGTAGGATCATCGTAACATATGTTCCTAAAAACAAATTTCTTAATTTTTGCATAATGATAACACTATGCACTTTCTGGATAAACAAGCACACAATGTAAAAAGGCAGTCAGCATTTCCTGTGTACTTGTAAACGTAAACGTAAACAAAGATGTAAACAAAGATATTTGTGGCTTGACCGTTGCTACGAGAACTTCCATTTCTATCCTAAGAGGCTATATCCTTGTCCTAACCTCTCATAACGGACAAACGAGAACACTAATTAGGACAGTGAATATAGCAAATAAACCTCATCCACTCTACAGTATTGCTGTAGCTCCGAATGCCTCACCTGGATGATGTCGCGGTACCGCCGAC
>BOPN01002293.1:37500-42500 GCA_017312705.2 Penaeus japonicus | reverse complement strand
ACATATTTAATTTCGTTTTATTGCTTCTCTACATTCTTTGTTCAACCTTGGTTTGTTTGGATTGTTATTGAATTGTCTAATATTAAATTTGAATTAAATTTAAAATATTTTCATGCGGTTTCTTTGATTAATTCTGAGATTTCTTGTAATGATTTTTTATTCCTTAAGTCTTTTTTTATTTGACATTTTGAATTGACACTTTTTTCCTTTTATTTGATTGTTATTTTCATATTTTTTGCCTATTATTATCACTGACATGTGATCACTATCAAGATATGATCCTATATATATTCATATATGAGTTAGTTATGGTGACCCAATTACTAAGTCAATTATTGATTCTTTTGTTGTGTGTGGATCAATTCTTGTTATTAAACTTAATGGGATTATTAATATGATATTTTGATCTATCAATTTCTATCATAGTATCACCTATTATTTTTGTTTGGGTATTTCCTTTTGGTTCCAGTATGAATAATGGGCAATGAAGTCTCCTATTACTAGTTTTGGAGCCGCAATTTAATTTATGTTCAATATCTTCCATTTTTAAATTAATTATGGTTTATCTATCAGTAGTATGTTTAACCATTTATAATTATAACTTTTTAATTTCCAAAGTTTCTATCTTTTTATTCATTTTTTTCTCTTTAATGAATTTCTGTAGATTGTAAATTATTTCGTATATATAGTCACACTCCCTCCCATTTCATATCTTTTCTTACAATTTCACAATTATTCATGTTTAATTTATCTTTTTTCTGTAAACCATATTTCGTTAAGTGAAATAAGGCATGGATTTTCTTTACAGATTAAGTATCCTATATTTTTTTCATACAGTTCTAGTATTCCAAAATATTTTATTTTCCACGTTTTCCATTTTCCTTTAATTTTTTTTTTGTTATTTCTTTTGTTTCTCTTATGGTCTCTATTGTCGATTTTCTGAATTCATGTTTTTTTTATTATTATTTTTATCATTGTATTGAATACGGTCTTTGTTTTATCAAGACAAGAGATATCCTCGTCTTTCTTTTTTCTGTGTGTTCTGTGTTCTTTTTAAGCTTCTTGCTCGTTTTCAAAGCTGCCACTGGTGAATTTGGTTTATTTATTTGTTTGGTTCTTGTTCTGTTTGTGTCTTCTTTTTCTAGTTCGTTGTCTCAATGTCTTTTGTTTCTGTTATGTGTTTGGGTTTTTGATCTGGTTGGGGTTCTTTGCCATAGTGTTACACTTTGTTTTTGGGTTAGTGTTTGTACTTATTTTGTGGTAATATATATATATCATTTTCTTTACTAAGAAGACGAATTTTGTTGTTACGGTTGGGTGTTTTTTTGTGTGTGTATTAAGTGTTTCTTCTACATTTATGCTGTTTTTTGTTAGAGGTTTCAATTTTTGTAGTTTATTTTCTTCCAGGTTGTTTTATGTTATATTGTTTTTGTTTATTTCTTGTGCCTTATGTCTTTTGCATGTTTTGGTGTTAGACAAATGATTTTCTTCACAATAGAATCAATATCAGTGATTTTGACAATCCTTAAAGGTTATGTCCATGTTTGCTACATTTACTACATCTTTATCTATTTCTACAAGTTATTGCCTCATGTCCATATCTCAAACACATGTAGGACTTTAGAACTAGGAATGTGTATGGTATTACTTAATAGCTTGCATGTCCAATTGCTACTCTTTTTGGCAGTGGCCCTTGGAAAGTGAGTCTTAAGGATTTAGTGGGAGTCCGTCTGTCTGTACTTTTTTGTCATGGTTGATTTCGTGAATTTTTTTTACTTCTGTTGTGTCTACTGTGTCATCCAGGAATGTTCTTATCTTTTATCATATATCTTTTATGCCTAACCCTGTCTCTACAGAGGAAATGATTTCATGAAAACAGTCTTATAGGATGTGGGCTGTTTTGACTTCCCAGTAAACTAGTATTTAAATTTCATATAGTGGTTTTATTTTAGCTTATTCTTTTACCAATTTTTAGACCTCAAATCTCAGTGCTTTGTCTGTTCCCAAGAATGTAAAAGTGAATCATCCAGGATATATTTCTGGAATTTTGACTAATTTAGCGCCTCTGTTAATCTTAATGGATTATTGAAATTAGCAATTGCAGAACCATCTGTTAAATTTATCATTACTACATGGTTGTTATCTCTTCTGTGCTTAGTGGTTTGGTAACTTATTTCCTCCGGTTATAAATTTTTCGGTAGTTTAGAAATGGGATCTATTGCCATTGAGAGAATTAAGATCTTTAGTAACTCCGGTTATTAATTTTTCGAAAGTTTAGGAATGGGATCTATAACTATTGAGAGAATTATTATCTTCTGTTTCGTGATTGCTTTTAGCTTCCATAGACTTGAGTATTAACTTAATTCGAGAAAAGTAGTGTTTACTCCATGAAGGTCGAGTCGGTTCTCCTGTGTGTACTTTGAAGACGGCTCAGGAAGAAAAATAATAGAATCAGGGAATACAGACTATACATGGTCTAAAGAGAAGAAAGAAGAGGAAAGAAGGTCGCTTCAGAGCACGAAGAGATGTGTTCAACCTCAGAGGCGACTCCATGTTCATTCTTGAACTTCCGTGACAGTCAGATGTTTTCAAGACTAATTTCCGTCACTTTAGTACAGAAATATGATGCTACATATCTAAATCGCAATCAGAATCAAAACATGAATGATATATGAAACTAGAGCAAATAATTGTAACAATAGCAGCAAGAAAATATATAGATATCCCACCGTGAGAATACGGCAGCAAATTATTGCGAGTTTTTGGCAATTATTGCAGATAAGAAGGACGCTGCAGATAAGGCCTAATGATTGTAATAACAATAGCAGCAAGAACAGATATCCCACCGTGAGGATATGATACTAAATATCTAAATCGTAATCAGAATCAAAACACGAATGATATTTGAAACTAGAACAAATGATTGTAATAATTAAAGCAAGATTAGATATCCCACCGTGAGGATAACCTGGATGTTCCTAAATCGTAATCAGAATCAAAACACGAATGCTATATGAAACTAGAGCAGATAAATGGTAACAATAGGAACAAGAATAGACATCCCACCGTGAGGATAACGTGGGTGTTCCTCGTCTGCCTCGCTCACGGTGAAGGCAACGGCGGCTCACAACACTATGGACAGCAATGGCGACTGCAAGAGAAGCCTCCCGAAACTGAGAGAGATTTTCACCAGGCAGAGGCAGGACTCAGATGTAAGTTGCACTCGGCTTCGAGATGAGGAGTGTCTGTTCTTCCCCTCCGCGTAGGTATCTTAAGGGAAGGAAGACGCGTTAATGGCCGGGAGAGGAGGAGCCATTCCCGAGGGGCGGCCGACCCTCCTGTCAGGCTCTCGGAGGCGGGTCGGTCAGGCCTCTTTTACGGGCGTGGAGGCTCGGGGTTTGCGTTTAGGGGGGGAATGGAGGGGATTCGTGTCGTTCCTCGCTGGGTTTGGGGTGTGGGAATGCCAGAGAGAAGGTGTGATAAGGGAATACTAAAGGGATTTCCTCTCCGTCGACCGATTCTCCTGTCAAGGTGTAGCGGCTTTGGTTCGCGGAAATCAACCAAAATCAACCATGGTGATGTTATAGGCGGATTTGGCGTGGCGGCACGTGACATGACAAGCTCAGCTAGGGTTAAAGAACAAAAAAAATCAGTGCTATAGGTTGTCTATCAGCTGAGGCTAAATTTATTATGAAAGAAGTTGGTAATTGATTCGAACGTAGATATATTGTCGTTGAAATCGAACAACATTTTATTATTTAGTTTCCGTGCCAAGTGAATCCAGTCCGACAAACTTTTAAAGTTATTCCGAAACGGTTTGTTTTTGCACCAGTAAGTCAGACCACGAGACCAAAGGTGGGCGGGGTAATTCTTTAGAAAAACTATGTGTTGTCAGTATTAATGAATTTGGTATCTTTAGTCTGCTTATGATGACCGATATGCAGATATGTAGGTTTCATTTTGCTAAACCCAACTATATTGACATAAATATTAAATCATGCCATGAAGGTAGCCAAACCTGAAAGCTATTGCGTTGTAATTTACGCTGTGTTTTCCCTTAACCCATTGGCGTTGGGGTGTATGTATGCCTAGTGCGCGGCCTCCAAGAGCGGCGGGATGATAAGAAGAGGTTTTTATATTTTTTCCTTTTTTTCACATCCAGTGGAAGCAAAATATTCCTGTGATATGATATCGTGTCGCCTGTACGGAAGGGTTGAAGGTCATATACTTATTGGATGTTCATCATCAGGAAAGTCCCAAAACTTGTCTAAATATACTATTTGTGGAGTCTGTTGTCCTCGGCAGAGCTCCAACAGGCATGGAAGTTCTGACGATCTTTTGAATTTCTGCCACTGTAAACTTTCAAGAACTAAAACTAATAGATAAAACCCATATTTATCACCTGTTGGTAACAGATATGTTTGTGTTTTTAAGAAAGACTTGTATTAGACACATTGAAGATGCATTCGAGATTGCCCATAGTTTCACTTTGCTCCTTCGCAGACACACTCTTTTGCCATGCCACTCCAAATCAGTCCATGGGCCCTGATGATTGGGAAGGCATGAAATCTTTCAAGATAGATATACAGTTCCACACACAGAATAGTACATTGAGTTGATAGACACTTTTCATCTGTGGTAATTCATTCACAGAAAAAAAAAGTCTCAGACCTTCTAGGACAGACTACATATATAGATGTTTAGCCTGGACTTGGCATCTTCAGATGTTTTGTGTGTTTGCTATTTTTTTCTAGACTTATTACAAAATAGGTGAATCTATTTATGACATATTTGCAAAGTGATTCTAAATATTTGGTATGATTGCTTAGTCCTGAAATGTGCTTGCCACAGAAGGCTTACTATAGAAACACAATACTCTGCTTCAACCTCAAGTGAAAGTGATACAGAAAACTGATACGGTTTTGTTTTGAACAGTTGAGTGACGGGACACTCGGTTTGTCTCTGAATACCAACCAATCAAACTTCAAAACAACAAGTCT
>BOPN01002293.1:25000-32500 GCA_017312705.2 Penaeus japonicus | reverse complement strand
GGTTTTCGTTTTGACATTTTCAGATGTTTTCTTAACTTGGCTTTACCCTCTACAAAAACCTCTTTGATCAAACATTATTGGGACTTCTTGTCAAGTGAATCCCTTTTTAGGCAGTTTAGGGATGAGGGAATGGAAGAATATTTGAATATTTGTGTCCATCAATGAAGTGAAAAAAATACGCGTTATTTTGTTTTAGTTTTCTGTGGACATAGGGATTCAGCTTCTAGTGGAGGGACGCAAAACGTTTTAATTTTGGAAAATCTGCGATTTGGTATTTGAGATATTTGTTTTGATATTACATATACTGCTGCCACTGCAGACAAGTGTGAAGGATATAGGTTGAATATCTCTGATCTGGGATTCTTCTAAAATCTCAACTGTTGTCTAAACTTTTAGATTTGCCTGATGACTGTTAGTGGCCTTTGGCAATAATTCTTTTATACAGTACTCAAATATATTTATCATATTTTTAGTTCTATCCTGCTGTAAACATATAGTATTAACAATAATATTAATTGGGAGATTGTGTAGGGTTGTATGGTCCTACAATTCTTCAGTTCAGAAATTGAGACTAGCAATATAGTCAGGTCCCAGAATAAATGAACTACTAAAGAAAATTAATTAACTATGGAATGATGAATCCCAGTTCGGAGGGTTAGTGCAGCTCAGATGAGGCTGCTTGCACTCATCTGATTGCCCTCTCTCAATGACCTGGCCCTGGACTCTATCATTACTTTGGATTCTTAATGTTTTTAATAACAAGTCCTCTTGGTGTATCATGGGGTACAATTAGCAGGTGTCCCAATCAGTGTCTGCACCTTGAGACGAGTGTATAAATTGTCACTCAAACCATTTTGAACAGTGGCACTGGCTCAGTTCTCTGAGGATGATCTTACCCATCAGGTTGTTTGCTAGTGAAACAATTTTGGATATAGGAAACCTGTAGGATGACTTATAGCATTGTGGCTTGGGCAAAGAAATTATGCCTGTCTCAAGGAAGTCACGATAAACAGTGCCCCCCCACCTGATGGCTCATCAAGAGGCATCCCCAGGGCTTGGAGCAAAGGGTGATGTGGCAATGCTCCCTCCCTGTTCAGTAAATAGTTGTTTTTGTCCAAATTTTTATCTTAATTTTTATCATATTCTAATTCATATAGCTATTGTTTTTCATCATTGTTGTTATCATTATTGTTACTTTTATTGTAATTGTTATGGTCACTTAGATTATAGTTTTTGTTTTGTCTTGATATTTTTTATCCTTATTGAGTCTTTTGTATGGCTAAAGATCATGTGCATGAAGTTGAATTTTCATTTAATGTTTTGTCTTTTCATCTTATTCTTTTAGGGGAGTTAGGTCACATGTATGAAAGTTTTCATTTTCATGCATTTATAATTTTTGTTATTATTTTTGTTATGATCTTATTTTAGTATGATATATTGACTTTGTTTATTATTATTATTATTATTATTATTATTATTATTATTATTATTATTATTATTATTATTAACCCATTGCCAACGTGGCGCCTAACGACCTAACTGGTCGTCAAGGCGAGCGGTCTATGACATTAGCTGCACCAGCTAAAAATTAGAGGGATAGGGAAAGGGTTTCCTCTGCTCTCCGTGTAGTGCAGACCGGCCCAAACAATATGTTTCCATAAATACATCATAAAATGCGAGTTTAGGCTGACTTAGGAACCCTGTAGCTCTGGAGCTAGCATCGTTACAGCTGTAATACTTTATATGTGCGCGCTTCAACTGTGAACAGATCCGGATGTCACATTATATATGCATTGACACCTGTATCTTAGGCCTAATCAGTGCCGATATGTATGTCTTGACGCCCGTATGCAATGGGTTAATATTTTTTATGTTAATATTTTTGTTATTATTGTTGTTACTGTTGTTATTCTTAATCTGATTCTTGTTATTATTAGTGTTATCATCATCATCATCATTCTTTTATCAGTATTATGATTATTATGATAATTGTTATTATTATTATTGGTAGTAGTATATTTTATTAGCGTTGTCATCACCATTTTTATTTTAACTATAATTATTATTCTTGTTTTTATTGCCATATGCCTCCTCCTACTCCTTATATTTTATTATATTATTTCTTTTGTTTAATTTTCATTAAAAATCCAAAGGAAATTCAACCTGTTGTATTTAAGAAGTGAAATAGAAGTTCCAAATTGACTATGATTCCAATTCAGAATGGGATTACTATTGAGCAATTACTTTTAATAGATTGTGTTTCTTTCATTCATTATATGAATGTATAGATCTGCTTTTGAGGTTCAGGTTGACTTTCATATAAGGAACATATTTGATCTACCATGGTAACTCTTCAATCATTTTTTTTCTGTATTTAGATGTTTTGTTTGAATGTTTTCCTCCCTTTGGTGGACCAACTATGGTAAGCCATCTTATATAAAAAGAAATACACTAAAAGAGAAAAATATAGCCATAATCTGAATATCTTTGAAGTAGAATGTAATTTTAAAGATGATAGCTTTACTGTTTTATTTTGAGAATTAGCCTATGCTTAACTATTTATGTTTTGAAAATGATTTAGTATGGAACTTTTAGACTCAGGGAGTAAATCTGTTCAGTGGACCCATGTCCCATTGTTGCACTTCACTTCTAAAGTTACTCCTCCAGAACCTCTGCATGTCTAATCTTAGATTTCACAGATAGGGAAGTAACTCGCTCTGCCCCGAGACAGTTTAGCTAGACGTGTTTGTCACATATTTATTTTTTATGGCATGTTTGTGATACATTTATTTCTTACCCAGGCTATGTCTGGGGAATCTACGTCCCCCTGGCTAGGGGGTGAGGTAAGATGTCATGTTTATTGTTTTCTTTTTAATTTTGTGGAAGGGTGCCCCTTTTTTACGCTCCTGGTTTTTTACCTAGACCTTGTGGCTTAGAAAACAGCTCTGAGAAGTTTGAGACAAAGTTTAGCTAACAAGTACTTTAGATAACATTAGATACAATGTAGGCTTTTGCTTCAAGTGCTTGGTCTTTTGTAGTTACCACACAAGAAATGAAAATTATGATATATTGGAATTGTGATTGTTATATTGGTAATAGTAGCTCAAAAGCCCATATCTCACTGGTTCATTTAAAATCTTGAAGGATTACTTAAATTATTACTAAAAAAGGGTCTTTGTAAGGAAATAGTAAGGAAATATAAACATTCATTGCTACTACATAAATTGTAAGAGCTTTATGATAAGATTACATATAATCAAACATTTTTTTGTATGGTTTGACAAAAGGTAGCATTGGAATAATTTCATATTTCAATATAACTATCTAAGGAAACAGAATAAAAAGAATAAATTAGTTCTTTGTCTCAAATTTTAAAACTTGTGTTCCTGTTATGTTAGCATAAGGAAACTAGATTTACTTGTGTATGGTGAAAGCATAATGCTGTATGAAAAAATAGCATTTTCTTACATGAAACTGACTCTATCTAACCATACTTATTTATGGAAACCATCCCCTTTATTTATAAGGCATAAGACTGTGTGAAAGAGCATACTACAGTTGATATAGAGAAAACAGTAAATCTAACCTAACCTAACCTTACCTAATCTACCTCTGGAATTCGTTAGAGGCTGAATTCCAGCATTTATTAACACAATGTATGGTAGTCATTACTGGTAAGAACTAATATTTTATTACAGTGGAAATCTAATGCTTGTAGCATGCAGACTTGTATGCAGACACGCATATGCAAATGAACAAGCACAAGCACGCACACATGCACAAGCCCACAGTCACATGCACACACACACACACACACACACACACACACACACACACACACACACACACACACACACACACACACACACACACACACACACGCACGCATAAGCCTACATGCATGCACAAACCCACACGTACATGGACAAGCCCACACTCACATGTGCAAGCACACACACACATATACACACACACACATGCACAAGCATACATGCACAAGCACACACACATATGGACAAGTCCACACACACACATGCACAAGCACATTTACACATACACAAGCACAAGCACACTTACACATACACACACATACACAAGCACACATGCACAAGCACACATGCACAAGCACACGCACACACATACACATACACAAGCCCACACTCACATGCACGCACACATATGCACAAATGCACACACACAAAATAAGTGTCTGCATGTATGTATGTCTGTGCATTTGTGCCTATCTGTCTGTATGTCTTTCAGTCTAAGCACATATGTGCTTGCACCTGAGTGCATACTTATGTTGTATGCACACATGCACATGTGTGTTGTGTGTTGCACATGCATATTTGTGTGTGTGTGTGTGTTTGTTTGTTTGTGTGTGTGTGTGTGTGTGTGTGTGTGTGTGTGTGTGTGTGTGTGTGTGTGTGTGTGTGTGTGTGTGTGTGTGTGTGTGTGTGTGTGTGTGTGTTTGTTTGTTTGTTTGTTTGTTTGTTTGTTTGTGTGTGTGTGTGTGTGTGTGTGTTGTGTTGTGTCTTTTGTGTGTTTGTGTGTGTGTGTTGTGTTGTGTCTTTTGTGTGTTTGTATGTGTGTGTTTGTGTTTGCGTGTATGTGTGCATGTGCGTGTGTGCATATGTGTGTATGTGCAGGCGTGCATGCTTGCGTGCATTTGCAGGTGCATATATGTTTGTGTGTGTGTGTATGCATGCGTGCATGTTTGTGTGAGTGTGTGCACGTGTGTGCACGCATGTGGGTGAGCCAGTATGTGTCTGGGTACATGTATGGACCTCAGGAGTGTGTGTGTGTGTGTGTGTTGTGTGTGTGTGTGTGTGTGTGTGTGTGTGTGTGTGTGTGTGTGTGTGTGTGTGTGTGTGTGTGTGTGTGTGTGTGTGTGTGTGTGTGTGTGTGTGTGTGGGGATCTGTGTGTGTGTGTGTGTATATTTGCATGTATGACATATATATGTATCTATGCTCGCATGTGTAGGCTTGTGTGTTTGTGCATGTGTGTGTCTGTTTTTGTATGTCTGTATTTCACACACACAAACATCCCCCAGCGAACAGCAAGATACACCTCTGTTGTATCCCACCACTGCCACCACTGCCACCACTTGTAAACAGCTGGGTGCTGCTGTTTGTAACCAGCGCTAGCATCTCTTGTGAATGGGAAAATGACATAGGTATTCTCTACTGCAGTAGGTTATTATGAAGGCACGATGATACACTTGCCTCCAGTTAACCCAATGACGGGGCGATGCACCAGTGTGACGTTCCTAAGGCGAGATTACTTAGGCCCGGCGTAAGGGGTTGCCAGTTCTTGCCGGGCCCGTCGGGATTGGGTTAACAAGGCTGATTGATATTGATTTAGCTTTAATATGTTAATTCATTATTGTATGTCGTTATTCCCCAATGAGTTGAGATTTCTTGGTTCCTGTATCTCCTTATGCCACCAGCTGCATCTGGGTCCTGGCCACAGCTGTGTTTCTTAGGTCCAGATGCCGTGGGACGGGAGAAAGTGACCTAAGTTCCCAGCATCACCACTGAAATTGGTTATATAAGCAAGGGTAATAGATGAGAGAGAGAGAGAGAGAGAGAGAGAGAGAGAGAGAGAGAGAGAGAGAGAGAGAGAGAGAGAGAGAGAGAGAGAAGATAGGAGTGATCAGAATAGAAAAGCAGAGCACACAGCTCTGACAGCCTTACTGGCTAGAGGCAGTTGTATTATCAGGCAACCCCAATAAACTATTGAAGTAGAGAATGTCTGTGTCTTCTTTCCAGGGTACATCATGGGGCCCATGCTGGTTACAACCAACAGCATCTAGCTTTTACATCCCCCCACACACACACATTGATCCCACACCCACACCCACATACTCAGATGCCCAAACATACACCCACACACTCAGATGCCCTCATGCACATACATGTCCCTCCCTACACACACATACAGAGACCCACACACACAGATCTTAACAGATCTAAACAAACCTCCAGGAGCCAGGCCCCTCTTCCATAGTTAAGATATGGAATGCATGTATGCTAGGGTGATTCAAGAATTTTTTTTTTTTTTTTTAAATTTGCTATGCCCTGCAGATAAGTTATTATGTTTTGTCTAAGTTTTAAGATGTTTGTTAATTGGACAATTAGAACAGGTAGTTTTGCTATTTGTTTTGCTGCAAAATTGACCTTGTATCTGTTTGTTAATTGGACAATTAGAACAGGTAGTTTTGCTCTTTGTTTTGCTGCAAAATTGACCTTGTATCTGGAGCCAGTCTAGCTGGATCAGATGACTATAGAGGTCACCTGCCACACAAACTCTGCCCTATGAGTGGGCAGAGGGTTTTGATAAAGGCATGAAAATATTGTATGGTTCTTAGAAATTGTACTGGCAGTATTATTGGTAATTGAAAGCCAGTAGTGGTGTTAGAGCAAGTTGGGTTTGCATACACTGAGGATAGATTCACCACCTGGATTTAAGTTGTTGCTTACCCAACAATCCTGATTGCACATATCCCTCTGCCCACTGTCAAAGAAGTATTCTTTGATCTTTAAAAAAAAGAGAAAAACATTGCAGATAAAATTGGTAAAGACAACATTTTACAGCTAGTGCCTTTGAGACTGTCAATATGTGAAAGAGAAGTAATCTGCTGATTATGTTATTAGAAGGAATTATCTAAGTTTTGAAGGTATGGGATATAAAGGGAAGTTTAACCCACTCACGACGGGGGCATTCCAGCCTTGAATGTCACAATGCCGGGGCTTTCGAGCGCTTAGGCCTAAATCAATTAAATGGCTGGCACAATACTGTGCCGCCCGGCCACTGGGCTTTTGAATGAGCGGTACAGTACTGTACCACCCGTCCAGAGAGGGTTAAAGAGCCCTCGTCACCAGGCTTGACTCAACAAACTTACTGATTAGTTGAAGGCTCATTTGATATCACTCTTAGAGGAAAAAAACAGATCTTGGAGCCTTGAATGACTGGGAAAGCCAGTAAAATGGAGAGATACAGACAGGTGGTGGATTTTTTTGTTTTTTTTGTTTTTTTTGTTAGGCACAAGAAACATATTTTGTTGAAAGACAGAATATTGAAAGGTGAACATATAGAATCCACAAAAGAGGGAGAAAAATGGCAATTCAAGAAGAGTTGAATACCTCAGGAAAATCTGATCTGTCTGTGTTTCATCCTGACAACTTCAGCTGATTCAGTGACTCCATCTTTGTGGTTCATTGTCCACAAGCACAAATTCTGTGACAGTAACCTGGAACTTCCTGATTGTGAGTGGAATACTGAGGAATTTCAGCATTATAACTGTGTTGTGTGTGCTGTAGAAATGATCTGTGTCAGAGCTGAACGTGAAATACAATTGTGTACCCATATGCGTTTCAGAAAATATGATCTGATGACTTGGTAGAAATCCATAGGCATAATGTCATCCGTACTAAAAAGGGAAGTGTGCTAGAGTAAATTTGCAAAATAGGTGACATCAATAATTAGGTATTGTCAGT
>BOPN01002293.1:0-15000 GCA_017312705.2 Penaeus japonicus | reverse complement strand
TCGTACACTGAGGGTCCTGAGTTCCAACTTAATCTCAAGGTGAGGAGGTGTTCACGAAATGCTGAAAGATCACTCCGGTCTGAAGTCTACCTCTTTGCTCTTTTCTTTCATAGTTTTGCAAAATAGTCCATTCTGTTGGGCCTCCTCAGGAAATCCGTATCGTATCTGAGTCCTCATTTTTAGCAATATTGGATTGCTTCAAAAAGTTTCTTCATTACAATGTTTTTATTATGATTCTGTTGATATTCTTGTCTCTTTATTGTAAAGAACATTTATGTATATGCTGACCTTATTAAACATAAATTTCATTACACCACAGGCCTGGGAAGAAGTGTGTGCAGAGCTCGGTGTCGTCCCTTTGTGGCAGTCGGCATCAGATGCGAGCCGACGTTCTCTTATAGTACGCCTGTCAGATCACTTAGAGCTCTGTCACCGTTCTCCTCGTATGAGGGCAGCTCGAGCCATTCTGTATATTGCTCAGGTCTATATCTGTTTCTTTTTATGTTACATTTGGTTTTGAGGTCTGATTTAGAAAACTAAAATAACAAATAATATATTTTGTACAGTAACACCCTTCTTGAAAGTGTAAATATCAGAATATTATTTCAACTTGCAAATTGTCATTACTTACTATCAATATTGATTTGTTTTGAAGTGTATATGTCATGAAAGTTTAAACTTGATGTTATTATGGCAGGGATGTTGGGGTGAGGTGCAGAGTGACAGGGAGCAGGCCATGTGGGCACGACGTAATGTCTTTCTCCTAGTTCAGTGTGGAGTTTGGGCATCTTTCCTACAGCTTCTGCATCTTGAGATTGAGTGAGTTAAGATAATACTGTGCTTTTATTTGTATTTTTATTTGACATTTAAATTGAGTAGGAACTTTAGTTATGATTGTATACATAATTAATTTCTAATTCACAGAAATGTTGGAGGCACAGAAAGTCAGCGAAAGCAAGCGGTTTCTGCTAGTTTAGCTGACTCTGCAGACTTGCGCGTTATCTTATCTGTCTTGTATACTGTTGTAGAAACTCTGAGAGTACTTGGAGATGATGACAATGAAGTCCAAACACAGATCCGGTAAGTCTTGAGATGAGAAAAAGTACCACCTAACTCGTGCATTAATGTTACCAGTAAATGGCCATTGGATTTCACCCTCAAACATGAATATGAATATATACTTCAAATGTAGTTGTCTCAAGAAGAGAACTGTAATACTATATAATACTACTTTGCAATATCAAGGAAATGAAGTTACTAGAGTCTTTATTTGGTAAGATGTTCTTTGTTAGTTGATTGAGGATGATTCATAGCTTTGATTAAAAGAGATGCATTAATGGTTGTATAAGTTCATGTGATTAACTTTTTTGTTTGTTTTATAACAGACTTGCCTTTTGTGAGGAGTTAGCCCAACCTCAAGCAGAAGCAGAGGAGTTGGTGGCAATGACCCTGCTAGGAATGGTAACCAGATTCTGCAACTCCTCAGCACCTCACTTCCCTATCAGAAAAGTGCTGCTACTGCTGTGGAAGGTCCTGCTATGCTCACTTGGTGGGACGCAGGTGTTGGCACAGCTCAAAAGTTAGTATATCACTTCAAGTTTTATCAATTGAGTTAGCAATTAACCTCGCTGTTTAACTTTTACGTATTTTATGTGTCGTATCCTGGGTTCCCCAAATTTCTTAATCCCTGGTAGATCTTTGGTCACTTAGGCATGATATCTGATAGCCAGTCAAACAAGATGTTACATTTATCCTGCTAAGAAAACTTGACCCTTTCGATCCAGTTCTCTCAAAGAAGGGAGTCTTGGTTTGTAATGAACTGAGTTGGTAATGTTTGTCAGCACAAAAGGAGACTGAATTTGATGAATATCTCCCTGAGTTAGAAATAATGCTGAGCCAGTAATCCAGTATAGGGAGAGAGATCATCCATTCACCTGATAACACTGAGGCAGTTTTGGGTCCACCTGAAGCTGAAGCCACAGCACTTGGTATGCGCATGGTCACCCAGCGTGTCGGTCATACAAAAAGCCATAATGGCGACAAGTACTGCCATCACTTGACATGATATTGAGTCATGCTATCTCAGCTACACCAAATAGGTGTACAATAGTACAATAGGTCAATTATCCTGGCAAGTTAGGCTAGCAAATTTTACAGGCTCTGGTATTTTAGTATAGATATGGATATCTTATGGGGCTTTTCCTAAAGAAAAACCATTTATTTCAGACACTTATCGCGAGAATCATAACCTACCTCCTTGTGGTGAAGACACGCTAACCATTGCACGCACCATGAGAGCCTCTTCACCCCCAGCCTCAGCAGCTGACCTCATAGAGCAGCAGAATAACCAGAAAAGGCGACCATTCAGAAGGGTAGGTAGAGTAGGAGTTTGTCATTATCCTAACCAGTTGTATCACTTTTGTTACATGGACGCATTTTTGGTTACATTTTTTTTGTATGTTGTATTAGACATATCTAAGCTGTGTTAATTGATGCAAATCACAGATGTATCTTAAGAAGTTCTTTCCTTAACAGCAGGGGCTGATGAAACAGAGCAGTTTAGATGACAGTGTTGGGGAGCTGGATCTTACCGCTGCGGCTGATGAAGATGAACAGCCTCCCTCTGATATGGACGAACCACCAGACTTGCCTCAGCCGCCTTCGCCAAGACCTGGAACGCCCATTAATAACAATAGCACCAATAAAGGTTTGTGATTACCTGTATTCAAGGTTGAAAGTGCGCTAGTTGATTTTATTACATCAGACTTTAGCATGTGCATGTATCATCATTTATTATTATTATCTTTTTCATAATACTATGCAATATCCAACAGGATTACCATGGACTCCAAAAGTACGACAAAAGGATATAGACTCATTTTTAGATACGACACGTGTGAAATTTGTGGGTTTTCAGCTGCAGGGGGACAGGACATCTTTAGCCGGCCTTCCACAACCTATCCATGAAGGAGTTAAAGTGCTCTCCAAGGTAAGAACTTCAGTATTAGTGTATTTCTGTATATTCTGTATTTTTATGCGAATGTGTTTTTTTTATAATGTCGCCTTTGATTTGATATAGATGGCTTCATTTTAACAGGCTTGCATTGTGTATGTGGATATTATTTATTAAAATATTTAACCTCTTAATGATGGATGATACCTTTAGTGGGTGAAAAGCCTGAGGCCTTAGGTCTACAATTTTGAAATACCCTGGCAAAATGTCCAGGTGGATCCAAAACTGCCCTGTCTTTATCAGGTTAAAAGTTCATAAAAATATTGAAATTAAATTGTGGGTATAAGTACCATAATTCATATTTATGGTAACAACAACTTTTTTGTATCTTTTATTTTATTCACTGTATTAATTTTATCCCCCAGCCCTCCCCCCAATTACATTATATGTAGATTCTAGATGAAAAAAGATGACAGGAAAAAGTGTAGTTCACATTTATATGGGTAAAGGCAAATAAAAAGAACTTACTTATATGTGAAGGATTAGCCATTTCCTGTCGTTCCTTGAATGACAGAGAGGGCTCCACAAGCTTTGGAAGTGCATTGAATTGAGGAGTCACACTAATATGCTTGGGCGCATAGATGTGTAGAGTGTAGGTGTAGGTGGGGATACGGTAGTAACAAGTGTGCACTGATCTTGATTCCATCTTACACGGTATAAATGGTGTCCACTCAATAGATGATAATGTGGATTTGAGCATCCCATTATTTGCAATTTGCTTGAATACGGATTGTGTTTGATAATTTGTCTGAATAAGGGCATTGTTAATTATTGAAGATTATACTCCAAATTGTTTTTCTTTGCAGCATGTGTATGTATCACTGTCTGAAGTACAAATTAGGCAAGAGGAAGAGATTACAAGAAACCCAATGTCTCGACCTGAGACGGACATTCCACAGACGCCTGCAGAAATTCTCTACCAGGTTTGTTATTGCCCTGTTGCTGTCATGTCTGGCCTGTTTTTCTTGCAAAACTTGAAATGAAAGAAAATTCCCTTTTGGAATTGTCTTGTAAGAATGGATATTTCACTCAGACTTACTTTCTTACATTCACACTCATATTCTGAGACTCTGACTCTGCCTCAGACTCTGACTCTGCCTCAGACTCTGACTCTGACTCTGACTCTGACTCTGACTCTGCCTCAGACTCAGACTCAGACTCAGACTCAGACTCAGACTCAGACTCAGACTCAGACTCAGACTCAGACTCAGACTCAGACTCAGACTCAGACTCAGACTCAGACTCAGACTCAGACTCAGACTCATATTCATATTCATGTACCTCTACCTCTTTTTTCTCTCTCTCTCTCTCTCTCTCTCTCTCTCTCTCTCTCTCTCTCTCTCTCTCTCTCTCTCTCTCTCTCTCTCTCTCTCTCTCTCTCTCTCTCTCTCTCTCTCTCTCTCTCTCTCTCTCTCTCTCTCTCTCTCTCTCTCTCTCTCTCTCTCTCTCTCTCTCTCTCTCTCTCTCTCTCTCTCTCTCACTCTCTCACTCTCTCACTCTCTCACTCTCTCTCTCTCTCTCTCTCTCTCTCTCTCTCTCTCTCTCTCTCTCTCTCTCTCTCTCTCTCACTCTCTCTCACTCTCACTCTCTCTCTTTCTCTCCCTCTCTCTCTCTTCTCTCCCTCTCTCTCTCTCTCTCCCTCTCTCTCTCTCTCTCCCTCTCTCTCTCCCTCTCCCTCTCCCTCTCCCTCTCTCTCTCTCTCTCTCTCTCTCTCTCTCTCTCTCTCTCTCTCTCTCTCTCTCTCTCTCTCTCTCTCTCTCCCTCTCCCTCTCCCTCTCCCTCTCCCTCTCCCTCTCCTTCTCCCTCTCCCTGTCTCCCTTTCCCCCTTTCCCATAAATAGTGATACGTTTTACATTTTCTTTTCAGGCAATGCTGCCAACCCTACCCCAGTGCATGATAGCTCTGCTGAAGATCTTGTTAGCCGCAGCACCAACTTCCAAGGCCAAAACGGACTCGATAAACATCATGGCCGATGTGTTGCCAGAGGAAATGCCGTGAGTATTGTTGTTGTTGTCATTGCTAATTGACATTTTCTATTCACAATTAACCCACTCACGACGGGGGCATTCCAGCCTTTCATGTTACAATGCCGGTGCTCTCGAACGCATAGGCCTAAGTCAGTTAAGTAAACGACACCATATGGCGTCACCCAGCGAACGGGCCTAGAATGCGCGGTACAGTAGTGTACCATCCGTCCAGAGAGGGTTAAGATACAACAGAGTTTACAGAGAAACTTGATTGTGATAATTGAGTGCCATGGCATACTTAGTGTTGCTAATGTATACCAAAAGGTCACATGCATAAGAGTGTTGATTAGACATCTGTAATATGATACAAATATGGAAGAGGATCCCTTCAACTATGCTCCTCTCATGCAAATATATTATGTTAATGCTCCTTGTTAAAAACACTTTCATTTTCAGAATGACAGTTGTCCAGAGTATGAAGCTTGGTGTGGATGTAAATAGGCACAAGGAAGTGTTGGTGAAGGCAGTTTCCGCAACACTACTGCTGCTTCTGAAGCACTTCAGGATAAATCATACATACCAGTTTGAATTCATGTCACAGCATCTTGTCTTTGCCAACTGCATCCCACTTATCTTGAAGTTCTTCAACCAGAATATTATGGCTTATGTGCAGGCCAAGAATACGTAAGTTGTCATTATTATGTTGTTTTTTTTCACAGAGTGCTTACACTTAGTTTTTTCTTGTTTCTTTTATGCAACAACACACAGCTTGTTATTTTTATCACTTCATAATGTATCCCATGAACTGACATTTTCCACTTTATTTGTCTTTTAGGAATGGAATGATACTTTTATGATTATATAGGGTGGTAGAGTGAAGGTGATTTTGAGAGCTTGAGTGAGTCGTCTGTTTTATTTCTTTTCCTCTTCTACTACCTTTAAGCAAATTGAGAACAACAAATTTCAGTACCTGCTAATACTATAGTGAAGTTTAAATTCACTAAGAATATAAGGCATGCTTTATATGCAGGGTTTGAGCACAGGCACCAGTCTAGCATGGTATCCTATTACTTGATATCTTTATCTAAGCTTGATACTATAATTTTGGTATGGAATTTTACTCCCCTCTAAGCAGAATTGCACAACATTTTTTTTTTCTTCTACTGTTTGGCTCATTACTTGACAAAGGATGAATGTTGGCAACTATCTAAATCATTGATCGTTCAGCTCAGTGCCCCCGTCAAAAATCCCAACCATTCATTCTCTTGCGGCCTGTGATTACAGGGGAGTTCTGAACCCTGAATCCGGCACACCCCTGCAGCAGTTGTGAGTAGACCAAATATCATGCTATTGTATTAACTACTCTTGGACATTCTGGGAACAGGTGTCAAAGATTTGAAATGAAGCTAGAGCATAGAAGGGCACTTCAGATTTACAGAAAGCTCAAAGTTGCCATTGCTTATCTTGGTTGTTTCCTTAGCTACAGGCTGGAACAGCCAAGTCTTGATATTATTTGTTGTTGATAAATCTTGATGCAAAATGGATATCAGTAACATATGTTAAGCTTGAAATGGTCCACAAAAGTAAGTGGATGAAAAGGGAGTGAAGAAAAATATATTGATGAACATACCAAAGAAATGTGAACAAAGAGCATTGATTTTATTTCATAAAAGGGTAAAGTATGGATCAGGGTACATCTGCATTACTTCCACCCTCATCCTAACCAAAGCTGACATCTCCCTTCAGGATCGCTCTCCTGGACTTCCCAGCCTGTGTGATAGGGGACCCACCAGAAATGACGGCAGAGGCCCTGGAAGCGGGCACAGGAAGCCCCCGCGGAGGGAGCCTAAGCCCGGGAGGCAGTGGGGGAAGCCCCAGTGGTGGTGAGGGCAACATGCAAATAGTGTCTGGAACATGCTGCTGGAGGAACATGTTTTCCTGCATCAACCTCCTGAGAATCCTCAACAAGCTGTGCAAGTGGAAGCATTCTCGAATAATGATGCTTGTCGTCTTCAAATCAGCACCAATACTGAAACGCACACTGAAGGTATTTAGTGCTTATTTTTCACTTCGTTTTGTCAATTTGAATAATGCTTGGGAAGGACTCATTATGAATCTGAATGTGTTAAGATTCTTGCGCTCTCCATATTTTGCATAACGTTTGTATTAACCCTATGACGATGGTGCGTCACACCCATGTGACACAGCTAAATTCCTGATGCCAGGGCGTCATGCCAGTGTGACGTTTCCAATGCAATATTGCAATGGCCCGGCGTAGGGGTTTTCACTTATCGCTGTGCCCCATCGGGAAAGGGTTAATATTAGTAAGCAAGATTTCTCATCAAAGAATTTCATGCGATACTCAAATTTGTGATACTCAAATTGTAGTAGTGTGGTATCTGTTAATTTTGGAAAAAAAAAAGAAAAAAAGAAAAAGAAAGACAGAAAAAAAAACAAAACAAAACAAAACAAAACAAGTATAGTGATCAGGGAAATTAGGTTGGTCATGTTACTAAGATCTATAGGGATTAAATCACCTTAATATAACGTCATGACTGTCTTATGGAGACCTTCCTAGCTCTGTGGATAGTTTCTTTATATTTCCAGCTATATGATACCTGCTGAGAAGTATAATTAGATATAAAGATAGAATTGACTACAGTTATTTACATATTCTAGTTCCAGTTACAGTTGATGATAATTTGTTTTAAAACCTTATGAACGTTGTTGTAGACATGTTCAAATAATGTGTGGGAGAGTATTTATAACTTTTGAATACATTTTTGTAAACATCATTATTACTTTCAGGTGAAACATGCCATGATGCAGCTGTATGTATTAAAGCTATTGAAGATGCAGACTAAATATCTGGGTCGACAGTGGCGCAAAACCAACATGAAGACCATGAGCGCCATCTATCAAAAGGTATATTAAGAGCAGTGCAAACATGAAACAGTTACTGAACTTTGAAGGAAAGAAAGGAAAAATGTTATTGAACTTTGGAGGAAAGAAAGGAAAATTATATTGATGTTTTCTGCGATTCCAGGTGAGGCACAGACTGAATGACGACTGGGCTTATGGCAACGACCCTGATGCGAGACCCTGGGATTTCCAAGCGGAAGAATGTGCTCTAAGAGCATGCGTTGACAGATTCAATTCAAGAAGATACAATAATACAATTGTAAGTGCAAATTTTGGAATTCTCTGTTTTTACTTTTTTTTACTTAGTGTTATATAGGATATCATTCAAATCTGTTTAAAAGGAGCATCTGAGAGAGCCTGTGAGAGAGAGAGCAAAAGAGAAAGAGAGAAAATGTGTAAGAGAGTGTGTGAGAGAGTGAGTGTGTGTGAGCATATGAGAGTGCAAGAGAGAGAGTGAGAATGTGGGAAAGAGAGTGAGAGTGCAGGAGAAAGAGAGAGTGAAAGGACATGAGAGAGTAAGTAAAGGTGCATGAGAGAAAGAGAGAGAGAGTGTGAGAGAATGAGAATGCGTGAGAGAGTAAATGCGAGAGAGAGAGAGAGTCAGAGTGCATGAGGGTGAGCGAGTCAGAGTGCATAAGAGTGAGCGAGTCAGAGTGCATGAGAGTGAGCGAGTCAGAGTGCATGAGAGTGAGCGAGTCAGAGCGAGAGATGGTGAGAGAGTGAGAGTGAGAGGGTGTGAGTATAAGAGAAAGTCAGTGCGAGAGAGAGAGGGCATGTAAGAGAATTCATGCAAGAGTGTGTGTGAGAGAGAGAGTACATGCAAGTGAGAGCTTGTGAGAGATAGAGTACGAATGTGCGTAGGAGAGACAGTGAGAGCGTGACTGTGCGTGACAAAGAGGGTGAGGGTTTTATAAAGTTTATACAGTTTAAGTATAGAATCCAAATCCTCAGGACTCCAAACAAATGCAATGAAATGTTGAACTGGTGATAAGGGGCAATAGTAATAGTAAATTCAATAGTAAGTTGATATATATGTTCTGGGTAGTTGTTCTTTCCTTATTTATCTGTTTTTCAGGTCTATAACTCGAATGACATGATATAGTTTCATATATATTCTCTCTGATTGCAGCAGGACCCAGATTTTGAACCACTAGATAACTGTGTAACTAGTGTACTTGGCCGCCCAGTAGAGCTGACAGAGGAATTCAAGAGGCATTATGAAGTCTGGCTACAGCAGGAGGTGTTTTCGGCCTCTATAGATTGGGACCAGCTGCTAGCACCCAACAACTAAGAACAAAGTTACGAGTTGATGATGATATGAAGATGAACACAAACTATATACTCCGTTGTACATACTTGTATTAAATGTTAATTAAAGTCATATTTTAACAATATGTTTGAGAAGATACATCTGCATTCTCAACATCTATGTGTTCAATTTAAAATTATTTGTGATAAAAGTCAATCTCATGTCAATCACTTTATGTATATAATGTAGTATAGATTTTAAAACTTCATTCTCTGGTTAGTTAATGAAATGCTTTGAAAGAGCTCAGTCGAGAAGCGTGAGAGTTTCTGATGGTTCTGATGATTTTGTACTCCCTCTATGATATGCACCCAATTGTAGAAGATGGCAGGAAAATCCATGGTACTTGAAGGCCTTCTGTTTTGTTCGTGAGGTGAGGGACCCTCTTTGATTCTAGTCGACAACCAGGCTCCCGATTAGAGTCTGTGACCAAAATCCAGTGTTGATGTTTGTATGCGAGTTTGATACCGCTTTAGAAAACTTTTTAGTTTGTGACTAATTGAAGAGTAGATTAGAACACAGGAAAAGGAATGTAGTGTTGGCAACTTTGTAGCTATACTCTTTTATTTGACTTGGACTAAGACTGGGAACCAATGATGGGTGCCCTGTAAAGATGCTTTTTTAACCTCTGTTGTAAAGGATGTGCAGTAAGTTCCTCCAAATGGTAAACTGAATATTAAGTGTAATTAATGTATTTCAATTCTTCTTAGATATTGAGTAATGAAATATTGAACTGAGATTTTTTTTTTTTTCTTAAAAGAGCATATGCAGTGTGGTAATTGCAAAGAAAGTGCAGAGGCATTTTATTAAACAATAGAGCTATTATTGACTTGGATGAACTCTGAATGCCTGCGCTAGGGGCAGACTGCTGAAATTAGTTATTGGCCTCTTGCATGTAACATCTGCTGGCATTACATTGGAAGTTGATCTTGCAAACTTTGTAATTGTCTGACTCAAATTTTGCTTATTTTCTCTGAGGTTTGGACTGCATAAGGAATACTTTGGCCAAATATTATAGCTTAGGGCTGCTGGCAGTCATATCTGTAAGTAAAGAAAATCAGCAGTTCTGTAGTTGTTCTTGCTACTATATGTGCTTATATTTTTTAATGGAAATCATGCCTATGTGCTCAAGATTGGAGGTGTTTCATTCTTAATTTTTGTAAGATTTTGGTTTACTGAAACATTGATAGAATAGGCATCTGATTTCTGTAATTATCAAACTGCATCATGATCTATTCAAATGGTTTCTATTACAAAAACAATTGAATTTTTTGAATGATAATTTTATGTAAATGCATGTAAATTGAGTGTCCCAGTTCTTTTGCTGACTTCCATCTATTATCTGTATAGATTGTATATTTATTTGTATTGCAGAAAAAAATGCAAATCAGAATTGCATGTTTTTAGTCTTCTTAATTGCATTGTTTATAGATCCTTGTAAAGGTTGACAATGGGTTTGCTTGATCACTAAGTCTGAGAGAAATGAAAGAAATTGCATATACCTGTCCAGTGTGTGGAGATTGAATGATAGACATTTGTAAAAGAGAAATTATTTTTTTTGTAAAGATTAACATTTCATGAGTATGGTAATGTCTTTCAGAGGATCTATGAAATATATATATATATATATATATATATATATAAAGAATGGTAATATGTTATATGATGATAATGAAACATTTTTTAAACTTGAATATCTGATTTGTGATTAGCTGTAAATTTCAAAGTTTGCAAAATGAGATAATGCTTGAAAATCTCATCAAATTATCTCCCAAGAAATGGCAGTTGCGAAAGTACACGTGGCTTAGTGTTTTTTTGTTTTCTCTTTTTTTTTCAAAATCCTTTTCCCAATCCCCTTTTCTGTTACTCTTAAGTACATCCATGTGCACAAGTGCTTTAATAGATAGATAGCGACCCCAAAGATTAACGGATAAAAATACACTATAGTTGGAGTATATAATCTCATTTACCAAATATTTTGCTGTGGCTTGTAAAGGATTGAGGAACATATTTTAAGGTGCTGCTACTTGTAAACTTGTTAGTAATGCAATGTATAGAATGCAGTTGATTTAAATGAAGATACTGTTCGAGGGAGCAAGAGTAACTTTTGTTCATATTATTCGTTTTATATTATTTATTATTCACAGGTCAGTTTCTTTTTTTTCTTTTTTTTTTAACTGTGTACATTTATTGATTTTGAAAAGTAATTAGGTATTTATGCACACTGTAGAACTAAGTGTTTGGTATTTCTGTTGTTACTTTTTCTGTAATGTCGGCATTTCAGTGAATCCTCAATGCATTGCACTCTTTTCAATTGTTCTCAGTTCTAGGGAATCAGAGAAACTTATTTGCATTTAATGTGGATTGCCATGAAGTATGTGATCTATACCAGTTTCTGAATCTGATATTGTACATTATGTAATTAAATGACCCATGATATTTTCTTCTGGATTTGAATACCCTGAAGGTGTAGGAAGCTGAAAAGGTGAAGGAATGGGACAACAAAATTTGAAGGAAACCAGTGAGACAGATAACTAATTACTCTAGTGTACTCTTGTCATCATGGGACAGTAGACACATGCACGGGCTCACGCATGCGCGCGCGCGCACACACACACACACACACACACACACACACACACACACACACACACACACACACACACACACACACACACACACACACACACACACACACACACACACACACACACACACACTTTTTTTCTGAGAGAAAGAGGAAGATCTGAACCTTGTTAGAATGTTCTTAGTTATTAAGCCCTCAGTGCTAACCGATATGATTTAGCAACTCATCCATCATGATCTTGTGCTATTAATCGTTCCCGACAGAAACTACAGAAGCTATTACTTTTGATCGTCGCCATAAAATGACCATTGCTGCAGTTCGATCTGCCAACCACAGGGGTGTGAGGCCGGCGCCCTAACCACTGCGCTGTCCTAGCGACTTATGTATGACATGTATAAGTCAATTATTGGTATTATTTATTTATTTTCATTTTGTATCTTATTACTACGATTATAACCATCCTATTTTTGTGAACTGATAAGAAAAAAATAAAATAAATTGCCATGACAATACCATAAACGACACAAATTAAAGAAATGCGACTGCTTCTTGACACTTGAGGTTTGAATAAAGCAGCCTGATAATTTACGCTAATCGCGATAAGATCTACAGAGGTCCTGGAGATGACGCTTGGGAATCTGGGCCTCGCCACTCATAACCATGCAATTGCGAGACATGAAAAGGGGAAAAGCTGCGTAAAAGTCGTGGTGCCGCGCCACTGTGTACGGATATACTGGCAGATCGATCCCGTCCGAACTTATGAGTTTCCACTGTCGCCTGGCGGTCACTTCCGTGGCTGGGCATCACGGTGGAGAAGGATAAGGATAAGCTAGGTGTGCGGAGCAGATGCGCCGCCGGGCTTATATGCACTGAGGCCAGCCCGCCTGTGTCAGTCATCGTGTGCCGACTCGTGTGAGTATGTGCCACGGTGACCGCCAGGCGACAGTGGAAACTCATGAGCTTAGACGAGGCTCGATCTGCCGATTGAATTTGTTATATAATAAATAACTCGTTGGCACACTCTCTCACGAGCCAGCACTCGCTGACATAGGCGAGCTCGCCTTAGTGCATATAGTACGAAGCAACTTATGCGACATCATAGCATTTGATTTTGAGAAATGATAAAGTCGTGCTTATCTAAAAAGTCCCTTCTCTTTTAACCAAATATAAAGATAACACAACAGCTGATATCCGCGTCCACGAAAAGTAATGAAAAGTAGTGAGGCGCAACATACGAAATTAAAACCACATCACACATTCAATACGGCAGCTGAGGGTAAATTTTCAAGCTGAAACGTACACCTAACTTTCCAACAGCAACAAGGCTCCCAGTACCTATGCTCAGGGGTGGGCATAACTATGCTTACACAGTCTAATTAATGAGCATCAGCTCTTCTCGAACATGATAATGATGGTTAAGATTGTGATGATGCCACCGGTGATGATATTGGTGGTGGTTGTAATGAAAATGACAACGATAACGATAATGGTAATTGTGATATTGATAAAAATGATGATAATGATAATAATGGTAATTCTAATTATGAAGATATTAATGCTGATTATAATTATGATAAGGATAATAAAATTAATGATAATAATAACAATGATGATAGTAATGATGATCACGATAGTGCTAATAATGATAAAGTTAATGCTAATAATAATAGTAATAACAATAATGAAAATAATAATAATAATAATAACAGTAATGAATTAATGATGATAATTTTAAGAAAAAAATATTATAATGATTATGATAGTAATAATAAAAAAGATAATGGTAATAATAAACATGATAATCATAATGAAAACACACGAGCGTGACAGATTCGATCTAAACACACACACACACGCATGCATATACATACATACATACATACATACATATATATATATATATATATATATATATATATATATATATATATATATATATATATATAAATACATATATATACATACACACACACACACATATATATATATGTGTGTGTGTGTGTGTGTATATATATATATGTGTATGTGTGTGTGGCAGAAAAAAAACACTAAACACATAAGGGGATTATTTAAAATTGAGACAACGTTTCGAAATCCTTCAGGTCTTTTTATCTTCAGACCTGAATCTGAAATCGGGAAGGATTTCGTAATTGTTATCACGTCATTCGATAAACCGATTTTGTAAATAGATATTTTAGTTTGCTTTTGTACCGACACGGTAGTGTGTTTTGCCAGTCATATTTGTATGCATAGATATGTTTCTGAATATATTTATATGTATAGATATGTTTCTGAATATACATATATACATGTATATATATATATATATATATATATATATATATATATATGTATATATATATATGTATATATATATATATGTATATATATATATATATATATATATATATATATATATATATATATATATATATACATACATACATATATATATGTATATATATATATAGGTAGACAGATAGATAAATAGATAGATAGATAAATTAGTAAATGAATAAATATATATATATAATTAAACAAAAATATATACATTACCTGTATGATAAAACATATAACAACATACATATAACAAGTAAAGGAATGTAAAAACATCATAATAATAATATTTTGACCGTCATGGATTTATTGGCTAGCAACCAATGGCACTTGTCAAGGTTATAAAGCCAATGGGTCCGTTTAATTCCACTAGAAAAAATCATAAACTTATATGTCTTTAGAAAAGTGATTATTGTTTTTTTTTATTATTTGCTTCATTATATCTATCTATCTAATTCAGCATTTTTTTTCTTTTTCTTTTCTTTTAATCCGTTTAATTCCACTAGAAAAAATCATAGAATTATGTCTTCATTAGAAAAGTGATTATTGTTTTTTTTTTAATTATTTGCTTCATTATATCTACCTATCTAATTCAGCATTTTTTATTCTTTTTCTTTTCTTTTAATCCACTGACTTTGCCACAGGAGATGGATTTTTGTTAAGAAGGAAACCGAACACCTGATTGGGTGCGGACTCTCAAGGGCCTGATCAAAGGCAGGTGGGCGCCAACAGGCAACTTCCTCCTTCACATCGCAAGAAAATACCATGAACATATGTGTGTTTGTGCTTATGCAAAATAATGCAAACATATATACGTGTATGTAGATAGTCACGCCTCCACACACACACACATATATATGTATATATA
>BOPN01002292.1:218541-219762 GCA_017312705.2 Penaeus japonicus | reverse complement strand
AATATATACACATATATATGTATATATATATATACTTATATATATATATATATATATATATATATATATATATATATATGTATATGTGTATATATAAGTATACATGGATATATTTACCCATCTATCAATATATTTCTTTTAATTTATATAATGTTTATAACCCGCATTATATATTCATATTCATATATACTATATATACAAATCATACACAAAATATTCCAATATATTCCTTCCCTGCTTTATCAGCACACGGGAAACACATAACAAAACCTCTGTACACAACGCTTTATTCACCTATCAGTGCACTTTTTTTACTCACTTTATCAAGCTTTCGCCACGGCTCTTAGTATCTTCTCTATCGGAATTCTCGCCAACGATCCTGCCAAGTTATTTACTCCGATCCTTTTATCTCTCAGGCCGAACTGCTCTTTAATCTCTCCGTCTCCAAATTGTCCTGAAACCTAGTGTAAAAATCGCCTCGTTTCTCTCCCCGCTCGCACGGTCTCACGCACTTTCTCCCTCTACTTGTCAGACTTAAAGGCGAAATCATCTGGGTTGGGAACAATCGGTTAGGTGTTTGCGTTATTTATTTACGCATATATGTATTGTATATGCGGATATGTGCAGATATATATGGATGTATAGAGGCACATGCATATATGCCTACATACACATAGAAACACATACTTATATACATTAACACACATACACATACACACTGATCTACAGTTGCGATGTCTTTCTAATTCTTTATGAATGGCTAAGAATGGTAACGCATTTGTTTAAAGTAAAAATCCTTGATTTTGCTGTGAAGTAGTTTACTGTTATAGTTTGCTAGCTATTCAAATGACGCGGTAGCTATTTCAAATGTTGTTTTCAGATAATGTGTGAGATAAATTTAAATTAAGAATGAAAAGAAAAAAAACAGTTACGTTATTGAACCGAAAATTAGGATTTCAATGTCTATCGCAACTGGCAAATATGAGAAATTCTTTCCGAATTTATAGTGTAATCACAAAAGGAAACAGAAGGAGAACGTTTTAACTTGGAATTTCAAAAAAAGGTATATTCGATTTCATTCGTTATAACCCGAATATGAAACAATTTTTCAATTCCAAAGCTATAGCGGAAATATATGGCTTTAAAGGTTTCATTTTTATATTTTCGGTTCTAGTAAGAGAGACGCTTTTGTCAAATTGTCTCAAACATTGCCTTTGGATA
>BOPN01002292.1:208541-211041 GCA_017312705.2 Penaeus japonicus | reverse complement strand
AAATCGTGGTTATAAACGAGAAGATCTTTTCGGCTCGCACACCCGCCGCGCCCCCGCTCACGCGCCACTTCTCCGACGATTTTTCTCTCTTCCGGTCCCTCCGACTCGGGCTGTCAGCTTGTTTGTTTGTTTGTTTGTCTGTATTATCTGTCTTGGTGTTCTCTTTCTCTCTCTCTTTCGCTCTTCTCTCTGTCTCTCTCTCTCTCTCTCTCGCTCTCTCTCTCGCTCTCTGTCTCTCTCTCTCTCTCTCTCTCTCTCTCTCTCTCTCTCTCTCTCTCTCTCTCTCTCTCTCTCTCTCTCTCTCTCTCTCTCTCTCTCTCTCTCTCTCTCTCTACCATCCTTCTTCCATTTCCCCTTCCCTCCCTTCCTTCCCCACCACTCTCCCTCCTTCCTTCCCTCCCTCCCTCTCTCACTCACTCACACCCACCGCCCCTCCCTCCCTCCCTCCCTCCACCCCCCCTCCTCCCTCTCTCTATCCCTCCCCTACATACAGCATTAGTCAATGTATCATTTCCCCACACGAGTCGCTCATCATGAGGAAGGCAATCGGCATTAACATGATCATGCGCAGCTGTGCCACGACCCCTGTTTTGGCGACAAGTGTGTGTGCTGCAAACAGGCTTGAGTGTCTGCACGACGCTTTCCATAATGGATCAGGGTCTTAACTGGGCTCAGGTCAGATCCGGGAAGGAAGTAAACACGTGTTATGATACTCGCACTCCACTCTCTCCCATAAGTATCCCACTCTCAACACCCCGGAAACCTGTTTACTTGCCTGTCTGGACGCTCCCCTGTCGGTCCAGGGGGGTGGGGGTGGGGGTGAGGGGTGAGGGGTGGGGGGGGGAGGGGGGGTGGAGATACGAGACGGAAGAACCTACACAGTTAATATACTTGAATGTAAATACCCGTTGGGGAAACTCCGGGATGCTTTTGAGTTTGTTTGTCTCCAGGGAACTCGTTCGACTTCAAGCCGGCACACTCCACTTCACATGTTGCTAAAGTTATCTGAGATGTTAGTATTTTTTTTTTTTTTTTTTTTTATTATTATTATTATTCTTTCAATTTCTATTCCCTTTTTTGTTGTTGTTGTTGGATTGCATTCCCGTGACCTCTTCTTTTTCTTCACGAGTAAATAAATGATATATATGGCTAGTCCCCGAGCAATTGACAGAAACTCATTCATATACATTAAGAAACTCAATGAAGAAAAATAGTAAGGAAGGACATTTCCAGGTCTGCAACAAGGTCATTTCTTAACATGAACACAAAATAGCAGCCTCTTGGGAGGGGAAGCAGAGAACAAAAGAGAAGGAGAGTTTATGAAAATGTAAGTAAAGAGGAAGGCTGTTTTTTTTAAGGACTGACTAAGGAGTCCATGGTTAACAAAGTTAATCAGACTTATTTAAAAAGGAATGATAGTTTAGAATAATTAGAATACTAATGATACCAATGATTATCTTAATGGTTATGATGATAATACTAATACCAACGACTGATGAAATTCTTATGTTGATTATGAATACTATTGAAAATATTAAGTCGAAAATATCCGTAATGAAAATATCTTTGTATCACTGATACTGATGATAATAGTTTTATAATGATGATAATGATAGTATGTTTAATGATGATAATGATAGTAATTTTGATGACGATGATAGTACTAATAATGACCATGATAAAAATGATATTTATTATCCTTATACTCAACAATACTTTTATCATTATAATCATGATCATCATCATTATCATCATTATCATTATCTTTTTTGCTATTGTTATCATACATATTATCATCCTCATCATCATTGTTATTATTATTGTTATCATCATCATATATACTATTACTATCATTATCATTAGTAGTAGTAGTAGTAGTAATAGTGTGTGTGTGCGATTTTGTGTATTATCATTATCGTCATTATCATCATTATCATCATTATCATTGTTATTGTTATCATTATCATCAATGTTATGTTAATTATTGTAATGATTATTTCAGTGATGATTAGTATGTCTATTATCATTATAATCATGACTATTATCATCTTCATTATCATTGCTATAATTGTTGCTATCATTATCCTTATCATCCTTATCACTACACCAATTGTTGTTATTGACTATTATTATCATCCTCATTATCACTAATATTATCACTATCATTATAATCATTATTGTTATCATTTTAATCATTTTTTATCATTATCAATGTTGCTGTTATTATTGCTATTAACATTAACATTATTTTCATAATCATCAATATCATTATTATCATTGTCATTATTGCCATCATTATCACTATTTTGTTATTATCACTATCATTGCCATCGTGATTATCATTTTTATCATTATCATTATCAATATTATCAATATCATTATCATTATTACTATCATTTGTATTATCATTATTATCATTTCTATTTTAATTATTGTTATTATCATTATCATTATTGTTATCATATTTTTTGTAATCACATCCTTATTATTTTTTACTATT
>BOPN01002292.1:198541-203541 GCA_017312705.2 Penaeus japonicus | reverse complement strand
CTTCCCCTCCAGCTCCTTTCGTCACTTCCCCTTGCACTATCCTATTACTCAAGGTAGTCGTTGCTTGGTGATCTGGCATCCTTACTGCCCCCGGAGGCTTTGTTCAGCAGCCAAGGGCGCAATAAAAACTGATGCTTTCCTCAACTATGCTTAACTCTCTAACTCTCCCTTTGTTACCTCCCAAATTTCCCTTTCACTTTCCCTCTCCTTTAACCCCTTCATCTTCCCCTTTTCAAAATTAAAAAAAGAATAATTTATAGATAAATCCACATCCATTATCATGTACTAGACCAACTACCAGAATACTCCTTCCTCACCCCCCCCCCTCCTCCCTCTTCAGCTTCATCACCTCAAGATTCAAACGTCTCAAGACTTCAAGGTCATCAGCATCATCTTGCAAAATTTAAAAGTTGCGACTATTTTCTAGATAGAAAGAAAGGAAAACGAATATATTCATGTGTGTCTGTGTTCATAAATGAGCGTATAAAACTTACACTGACACAAGTTCCTGTAAACTGAAAATCCTAAAGGCTGAGGAACAAACGCCAGTCTGTCTGAACTGAATTTGAAAAAAAAAATCCATAATTTTGAGCAACCGAAGAATGCAATCCCTTAAAGAAGAAAGGAAAGGAAAGGAATCCGGTCCTTTCTCTTGCTTCTCGCGGCCTTCAAAGCCAAAAAAAAAAAAAAAAAAAAAAAAAATGAAGATAAATTTCGTCCTCCATATAATTCCTGAACCAAAGCAGCTGCAAAATGTTTTTCTGTGTGTGTGTGTGTGTGTGTGTGTGTGTGTGTGTGTGTGGTTGTTTTTTCATGCCTGTTCAAAGGCTTGGGTTTACTGGAAACAAATTTTCCTTTTCAAGTCTAAAGTGAAAGACCGAAGAAGGAATATAAGAAGAAAAAACAGGAAAACATTTGAAACGTATTGGATGAGTTTGCTTCATGTTGGGAAAAAAATCTTTTGTTCCCGTTTAGGGAAGGAGAGAGAGAAGGGTGGGTGGGGGAGGGAGGGAGGAAGGAGAGAGACAGAGAGAGAGAGAGAGAGACAGACAGACAGAGGTAGAGACGGAGAGTAACACCAAAACACGAAGAGGGAGAAAGAGACATCACAATGCATACCGAGACACGGGAAGAGCGAGAGAGGAAGGGAGAGAGAAAAAGAGATAGAGGGTGAGGGAGTGAAGGAAGGAGAGACACACACATACAAAAAGAGGACCTGTAGAAAACAAAAACAAAACAGACAGGAGGATATACAGAAAAACAGACAGACAGACAGACGAACGGAGAGAGCGAAACATGGAGACAGCGAGCGCGTGGTCGGGTAGGGAAGGGAGGGAAGCCTGGGAGGCAGAGAAGAAGAGGTCCCAAGCCGAATGTAAACAAGAGCACGTTGTACATCTGCGCGCGGGAACGGCAAGGAACAAACTCTGACTCCAGATTTGTGTAAAGATCTGTGAGCGCCCTGAGGACACGAAGGCCTTGCAAGTGTGCCAGCCATTCAGCAACGAGGACGCGCTAAAGCCTTGGGGGCGAATCCGGTGGCGAGGGAGAGTGAACTCGTGTATTGACTCTCAGCCAGTGTAATCACAGGTCTATTGTGACGCGCCTGGGTATATGGACCCTCCTTCGCGACAGCTGTGGAGAGGAGACGGCGCGGAGGAAAGGGGGAAGGGGGGGGGGGAGGGATTGAACCGGCTTGTAGCGGCCAGGCTTTGATTGCTTCCTTATAATCAGTGCTGTTATCACGGCTTTGTAACTGCGCCATGACTGCCGCGGGGAGAGTCGTTAGCGTAGCTTGTGTTCGGCAATAAGAACAGTGGTGTAAGGTGTCGCTCCTTTCACCAAAAGCTATATTAGGATATCACTCGCTTCTCTGTAGTTAATTGTCGTTCACATGGCTTTGATTCTTGCCACGGTTTGATAAAGGGCGTTTTTTACCTTCTTTGCAATCAGTATCACATACAAATGTCCTACCGAGAGCTGAGAATATGCTGGTGCTTGACACTACAGCAAAACTAGTATCGTCATGCAACCCATAACATAGACAGGACGAGAATCATTAATACCACGCAGCCTCCATCACTAACATGATGAAACGCCCTTTTGAATCCTGTTCATTTCTTCTATCGCTCATCAAGAAGTTCGTCAGGAAATCTTGGTTGGAAATCCAGATATTTCCCAATCGTCCTCCTAGTCATGGCTAATTTAGTTCAGAAATGTAAACAAGATAGCCTAAAGGGCCCATGATATTACGTTAAAGAAATTAAATTAAACATATTTTTTTATATGTACTCCATACTCACTGTTAATTGTTAGCATTCCATGAAAACGTTGCCCCTAGCGCTGTGTACGTTGCGTTAAAAATTGACATCAATTTGTGGGCGAGCTGGGGTTTTATACTTTGAGAAAGGGGATTCCGAAGAAGGTTAGTTATCGCATCCGTTATGATCTTGCATTTTGAATTAAATTTTGGTCCATTTATCTTTCTATCAATACATCTGTTTATTTAAACATGTGTCCTCCAATCAGTTTATTTACGGTCATCGCCACCATGCAATGTCTTCGTGCAATCCTATCCTTCGGTTATATAAAAAGGTCAGATGATCTCCAGTTATATATGAAAAGTTTTCTTCACAATGGGATATTTGTGTTTGCTTTGGATCAGCTGATAACAAGTGGGGAACTCTGTAATTTTATCATTTTCTTCATTTTCTTTTTCTTCATTTTTTTCTTTTTCTTCCTCATTTTTTTTGTTTGTTTTTTTTTTTTACTTCTTTTTCTTCTTCTTACTCTCCTTACTTCTCTCCCTCTTCCTCCTCCTTAAGTTGTTGTTATTTTTTCTTCATCTCTTTCACTTCTTCCTCTTCTTCATTTTTTTTCTTCTTCTCCTACTCCTCCTCCTCCTTCTGCTCTCATCCTACTCCTTCTGCGTCTTCTTTACTTCTCCTCCTCCACCTCCCCCTTATTTTTCTCCAACTTTTCCCTTTGAGCAGTGTAAAGCAGGGTGAACCAGGAGAAAGTCTAGTTTTGGCCAAAAGGTGCAATTCAATTAGTTCACGATTTATTATATTCTAGACCAATAATCACCACAAAACATACTCATCTATAAATACTCTCTAAAAAAGAGAAAGACAGAACAAACAAACCATTATATACACAATAATAAACACGCATTTAAACAAAAACCCCAACGATGTAAACAGACAGAACACACCAAACACCGAAAGTAAAAGAAGAAGAATGAAAAAGAAAAAAAAAATCCAACAACAAACATTTACAAAACACACCAACAGTAAAAGTAAAAAAAAAACAAAAAAACTCACCATCTCTCGCAGCATCCAATTCCCTGTATCTCCTCCCTCTCCATCCCATGTTGCGTGTCTGAGTCTCCTTGATGCTGCCGCTTCTTTCTAATCACAGGTAAAGGTCTCGGGTCTTGATTGAGGATCTTGGGAGGAGTCTCGACGCCAGTACAACGTGATGTTATGTTGTGCTGTTGATTTTTTTTTTTTTTTTTTTTTTCATTTTTTATGTGGTAATGGTGGTTATATCAAGGATGGTTGGTATCAGGAGTAAAATATAGTGATGGTGGTGGTATTATTAATAGGGGTGTTGTAGTATTGTGGTATTGGTAGGAAAGTTATTATTCGTAGTTCGTCATTATAACAGTAATGTTGTTACTATCATAGTTTATCTTTAACATTGGTAGTATCATTGTTATTGATATAATCATTAATTGGATTCCTATGAATCAAAACTCGTTTTTGTGTTTGTCAGTGTATTGTCAGATACTTCTAACAAAAATATGCGATGTTTTTGTAAAACAAGCTACAATTTGGCTGACGTATGATTACTATTTTTACAATTAAAAGTTGTTGTGTTTTAATCACAGATAAAAACAATCACTTTACAACAAGTTAGAATGGATGAAAACACAATTCACGAAGAATCAAAAAACAAAAGTAAAATATGCAAATCAAACGAGAAATATCTCGTTTGATTTGCATATTTTACTTTTGTTTTCTGATTCTTCGTGAACAATTGACAACAATGAGGAATATCTAACATGTTTACCCATTTTTCCGGTTAAAAGATTCGTAACCTATTTTTAGAGACCCATTTTTATACCAATATCAGAGTGACAAGGGTGACACGCGACTGAAAGACAGCGTTATCACAGGTGATATATAGCATGCGTCGAATTTTTAAGAGAGGGGAAAATAATATGCTTTGTAATAATTTTCGAAAAGAAGCAAAAAAAAACAAAAGTTATCATTTTTTTCGATATACCGTTGCCCTTTTGTGTAAGTAAGTTCCATGCACACAAAAGGGTTAATTGTATCATGCATTTAAGCATATGATTATTAGGTAAATGATATTATTGCTGCAATAAGTAAAGAGTAACGAGAGAATAATCACATGGCCTTCCAACGCGAGCATGAGTTATTACAACGAAATGATATTAATGATGATAATTTTCATGATGAATCATGATAATGATGATGACAATAAATATCATTACAATAATAGTAATAATTATGATCATAATAATCATGATGATAATGATAGTAATGATATTAATGATAATACCAATGATAAATATAAGAAAAAAACAATAATAGAAATAATAACGTTAGTAATGATAATGATATTAAGCTAATAAATAAATAAAGAAAGAAAGAATTGACGATGATATTTCTCCCACTGTAAAAACACACTATTATAGACACTGTTTCCAAAAGTTTCTTCAGACCTCTTGCTCTCATGATGAATTGCCATATGCTAATGAAGTCACAGAACAAGCATGAGTCTATTTTCCTCCTCCTCCTCCTCCTCCCCATCCCCTTCCCCCTTCCCCCTTCCCTATACCGTCTCTCCGCCCTTTACCCTAACTTCTTCCTTTAAACAGTGCCATGACATCTAGAAACGAACTCTGAATTAGCATATATATCCTTCTAATGTCACTCATACTAGTTGTATTCCATTCACACCGATCAATG
>BOPN01002292.1:191041-193541 GCA_017312705.2 Penaeus japonicus | reverse complement strand
GAGAGAGAGAGAGAGAGAGGGAGGGAGGGAGAGAGAGAGAGAGAGAGAGAGAGAGAGAGAGAGAGAGAGAGAGAGAGAGAGAGAGAGAGAGAGAGAGAGAGACAACAATAAGACAAAGAGACAGACAGAGGCATAAAGGGAGAGAGAGAGAGAGAGAGAGCGAGTATATATTTATATATTTATGCATGCATGTATGCTTGTATGTGAGGAGAAACATAAATGGATATCAGGCTGTTGTGGGAACAAGATCCTGACAATTTTACTTTTCATATTTAATATTTATTATTTTTGTAAAAACCTTGAAAGAAATGTCAAATGTCAAAAATAAGAAGGATTTAATGTTCATATCAAATTAATCAAGTTCTTTTTCTTTAAATCCTTCGAAAAAGAGAGAGACAAAAAAATGGTTCCCAGTCTAATTTCCCCTATTTAATTAAACACCAAAATCTGATTGAAGTGAACGCGCTCTATCGCCGTCTTCAAAGACAGCCTGATTTCTCAAGGCGTGTTCGTACAAGAACAGAAAAAAAAAAAAAAAAAAAAAAAAAAAATCAATCAGCAGTCGTAGAAAGCGAAGAAGCGAGAATGAAGCGAGAATGAAGTGTCATTATTGCCGGGCAAACACAAGAGTACGAAGCGCCATAAGCTGTCTTTGAGGAAATTCAATAGCTCTACGCCCAGCCATTTTGAACTTTTGGTCTGTCAGCATCGGGGCAGTTTTTTTTTTTTTTGTTGTTGTTTTTTGTTTTTTTACTATGGGATTGGTAAGGATTCTTGTTTACTTTGTAATGAGTTCAAGTCGTTTCATTCTTTCGATTGGTTCTGGAAGTCCCTGTTTGTGACCTTTGTTACCCGAGGACAATGGGTTTGTTGTATTTGGATGGGGATTGTGCAGACTAGGGCATCTTTTTGAAAGAAAGGGGATAAGAGACCGGGGAAAAAAAAGGACATTGTCAAAAGTCATGTGGAAATGGAAAATAAAAAAGTATGTCATGTTACGTGCTGTTCTTGGCTTTCTTATTTTTCTTGTTTTCATTAAATGTCTCCGGTCCTTTAACAGTAGATCTGCACAAGGCAATGGCTGAGCTTCTGATTAAGCTTCTGCTTATTTTGTGAGAGAAGACGAGAGCTAACCCTTCATTGACGAACTTTAGGGAATAAAAGAAGAAAATAGAATAACCAATTAAACACGTTCCCAGGATCAGCTGTAATACACGATAAACAGGATAGTATAAAAGCACGATAACTAACGTAATCCTAAATCATAATATAACAATAATGACATTCAAAGTTTAGGATCTTGTCTTTACAACTCCCTATTGCTCGAAACTACCGTGACTGTTAAACCGTTAACTCTCATCGTGAACGAAGTAGAATATACCTTTTCGAAATCCCCAGCAATAAAAGAGTCTAAATCCTTAAACGTATCCCTCTTCTACATCACGCAAGAAAATAAAATGTCGAAAACTATAAACGCATAAAACATAAGCGAGCATTAATCCATAATGTTAAAAGTATCATTGGGTGAATATTTACCGGGTCAGTTTCCAATCGACTCAATGAATATACTCTGGTAAGCGATGGGTTTCATAAACTCTTAAATGTCCAGACTCACGCAAACCGTTGGACTTTATACTACAGTTTTTTTGCACGGGATTAGGCAAGTTGCGAGATGCCTAGAATGCAAATGTACGGCTTTGTTCATTCAAATGTTGATTTAGACTTTTTTGTTAGAGTTATACGGCGCATTTACTTCCTCTTATGGGACGTTACTTGGTCCGTTTCTTAATTGAACGAATTGCAGGATGGTTGATATTTCTATGCAGTTAGGATTTCAGGGATGAAATTCTACGCAACATGAAGTGAATTGACTATGTCCGAGTTTGAATTAAAGTGAGACTCTAGACTTTGAATTTGAATAATGTTTTGAATAATCATTTTGGGAAATACTGTGGAAAGTAAATAAAGTCTGGGATTATTATCACATCTTTGACCATTTTGATATTTCTTATATTTGTTTAAAACGGATTAGATAACTCCATAATGATGACTTTTAGTAGGAAAATATTTTTATATTTTCTTTTTTATTGCAACGAAACCTGTTGTTTTTGTTATTGTCGTTGTTATTCTTGTTGTGGTTGTAGTTCCAAATATTGTTATCGTTAATATTAATCATTATGTTATGATTGTTATTATCATTATCTTTAGTATCAATATTATCCTTACTATTATTATCATTATGATCATTACTATTCTACTGCTATTATCAATATCATTTCCATTACTACCATAATTATTTTTCATCATTGTTTTTATTATCATTGTTATAACCATGGTTATTCTTTCTCTTAGTCTCATCCTTATAAATCAAACCCTCCGAAAAAAAAGGTAAAAATATTTCTAATCCACCGAATAGTGACCCCGTGTAACCCTCGCAAACACATTTCACTCCATGCTGCTCTCTTCCGCCCTCCCCAAACTACAGCGCGTCTCCCGGGAC
>BOPN01002292.1:169071-171571 GCA_017312705.2 Penaeus japonicus | reverse complement strand
AGGCTAACACAACACTGTTTCTTGTGAAATAATTAGAGCTGTGTGTTCCAGAAACAATGGTGTGGCGTCAGCTATGGTGAGTTATGGGGGTTGTCGTGAATTAGAAGTAATTTAAAAAAAAAAAAAAAAAAAAAAAAAAGTGTTGACGAGCTCTATCTATTTTTTTTTTTCTTTCTTTCTTTCTTTCTTTCTTTTTTGTGGGGGGGAGTGGCAGACTCCATTTTAATTTGATTTGATGCTCACGATTGGTTATAAATAGAAATTACCTTTCGAAATAACGCATTTATCCCCCTGGGTTAACTTCTGAGTGAGAGGCTAACTGCACATACGCTTGAGTTACCGTCCGTGCTGTGCAACAAAGCTTCTCAACAAGGGTCACAAGCTCAGTAAGCTGGCGTCTCTAAAGAACTGTAGAAAATCCAATGATGTGAAATAGTTAAAAGGAGCTCATTAGAGGCCTTATATAAAGAATAAAAAAAACATTATGTTATGTATCCTAAGAGGGATTAGAACGTTATATTACCAGTCGAAACACGTAAGAATTGATTCAACTGTCTGATGATACTTATATCTTCCTTTCTATTCGTTTGTAGAGCATAGAATGTGAAAATTCATCATGAAAATTACGCATCGACAGTTTATATAGAAGAAGAAGAAGAAGCAGAAGAAGAAGAAGAAAAAGAAAGAAAAAAAAGAAATGTATATATATATATATATATATATATATATATATATATATATATATATATATATATATATATATATATATATATATGTATGTATGTATGTATGTGTGTATATATGTATGTACACACACACACACACAATTATGTATATCTGTACACACACACACACACACACACACACACACACACACACACACATATATATATATATTTATATATATATATATACATATGCATATCCACACATACATTTCTCTCAATATTTCCCCGCCTATATATATATATATAGAGAGAGAGAGAGAGAGAGAGAGAGAGAGAGAGAGAGAGAGAGAGAGAGAGAGAGAGAGAGAGAGAGAGAGAGAGAGAGAGAGAGAGAAAGAAAGAAAGAGAAAGAGAAAGAAAGAAAAAAAGAAAGAGAGAAAGAGAAAGAGAGAAAGAGAAACGGACCTGCGTTTCCCATTCTTTAAGGAACCCCTAAACGCAGCTAAAATACCCATGTCCTCCTCAGACTTCCGCAGAAAATCCCTCTTCAGGTCTCAACAGCCGCGGTCCACTCAAGGGGATTGGGAATTAGAGACGAGCTCATAGAGGTTTCCCTTCCTTATTAAAACGAGCACTGATGGTTTTTTGTTCACATTCCCTATTTGTGCTGTTCGACTGACGGTCAGAGAGAGTAGCTTGGTACACTTTCTCTGTTGTATTCGTGTTTTATATACATATACACATACAGACGCACATATATACACCCCTCCCTTCCCTCCACCCGCCATCTTGTTCCTCATCCCCTTCCCCTTGCCCTCCCCACTTCCCATCCCTCACCTCCCTTCCCTCACCCCCTTCCCCCTTTCCTCCCCTCCCCACCTCCCATCCCTCACCCCCCCACCTCCCATCCCTCACTCCTTTCCCCCTCCCATCCCCCTCCCCTCCCTCACCCCTCCCCACCTCCCATCCCTCACCCCCTCCCCACCTCCCATCCCTCACTTCCTTCCCCCTCCCATCCCCCTCCCCACCTCCCATCCCTCACCCCTTCCACCTCCCCTCCCTCACCCCTCCCTACCTCCCATCCCTAACCTCCCTTCCCTCACCCCTTCCCCCTGCCCTCCCCACCTCCCATCCCTCACCCCCTTCCCCCTCCCCTCCCTACCTCCCCACTTCCCATCCATCACCCCCTTCCCTCACCCCCTTCCCCCTCCCCTCCCCTTCCCACTCCCCTCCCCTTCCATCCCTCACCTCCCTTCCCTCACTCCCTTCCTCTTCCCATCCCCCTCCCCACCTCCCATCCATCACCCCTTCCCCCTCCCCTGCCCTCCCCACCTCCCCTCCCCACCTTCTATCCCTCACCAATCACCCCCTTCCCCCTCCCCTCCCTTCCCATACCTCACCTCCCTTCCCTCACTCCCTTCCCCCTCCCCTCCCCCTCCCCACCTCCCTCCTCCCCCCCTCCCTCTCCCCCTCCCATCCCCCTCCCCACCCCACCTCCCCACCCTCCCTCCCTCCCCTCCCCACCACCCATCCCATCCCGAATCCCTCTCCTCTCTCGACAGAAGTTCGTTAATCGCGAAGGCTATATGGAGGCCCTCCCTCGTAAGTCATTATGGGCGAGAATCCCTTTCTTCTTTTTTTTTCTTTCTTTCTTTTTGACTCTTCCTTTGACGTAAGATTAGCTATCCGTCGGGTCTTTTATCAGCATTGACTTTATACGTATTTTTTTCTTTTTTATGAAGGATGAAGGAGCTTTGTCTATGCGTTGTTTACTCTTACTGGGCTTCACTTTGAGCTCATAGTACAACGTGTGGGTGTGTGTGTTTGTGTGT
>BOPN01002292.1:116571-119071 GCA_017312705.2 Penaeus japonicus | reverse complement strand
ACACACACACACACACACACACACACACACACACATACACATATATATATATATATATATATATATATATATATATATAAACATCAAGAGTAAAGAAAGGGAANAGAGGGAGAGAGAGAGAGAGAGAGAGAGAGAGAGAGAGAGAGAGAGAGAGAGAGAGAGAGAGAGAGAGAGAGAGAGAGACAGACAGAGACAGAGAGAGAGAGCTGTCATATGGTATCTCCCAAGTTACATCATCAGAATATCATATTTTCTAACAGATTTGGGATCGGCAACACGCCCAGCACTATCACCACCCTTCCCAGTTTGCGAACATTCAATTTAAAGGCGGTAGAGTGAACGACCTTCTCCCAAGGCTGCATCGAAGGCCACTCTTGCGTAAATAAAAAAAATACCCTAAAATGTTGTTTCACTTTCAGAACATAAATGGATCTTAATGTATGGAAGATTTTTTTTTAACAGCTGGATTTATAAGTGAGATAATATGGTGGACATAATTACCGAGTGACCCATCACGTTGGCATAGTCTAATTTTATGAACCTTTGGTGAATTAGAGCTATAAAATAAGTCAGAGCCACACATGGACCACGTTTGCTACGGTAAATTGAACCTGCAATACCGATAACTATAAATTAAGATAATACATGTCAAGTTACTATTACATTATAAAGTACAATTTACGCTAGTTGCTGTTAGAAATCCATAACAATATCTAATCACACATATATGCTTTGCCAAAGAGTACAGTACTTTACAACCACGTGGTATCTTGAAATCGAAATTCGAGTCCACTCTTAAAACTGTTCATAAATAATGTTGAGAATATCAAAATCCTAAACAAAAAATGAAGTACGTATTGGTTGAAATATCTCTATAGAATAAAATACTACTAATCAGAAATACTTCGGAATATCAGAATAGTATGGAATCTAATGTCCTACATGATGGATTAGTCTCACGGTTACACCATGAGCGAAAATAACAGGGGGATTGAGTTCCACAAACAGAAATTCAAAAGGGGGCAATTCAAAGCCAAACGGAGAATCAGTCGCGAGTTCTGCCCACTTGCTGATAGAGAACATGCTTTGCCAAAGAAGGAAGTCGTGGCTGTATTATAAGACAGAGACGTGTGAAATCAGAGCCGCATGGCAAGGAGAACACATGGCAAGACGTAATTCACGTGGCAACCACATGACCATTGTTTAAACAGACACCAGCATGCAGGGAAAGGACTATGGCAAAACAGACCTCGTGGCAAGGCGTCAGCACATGGCAGAGTATACGACATTGCCATGTAGAGACAGCACCACCAGTAACAGTCAATCCCATCTAATTTGGCTTCAACACTCGGAAAGTGATTAAAGAAATACGTTTAATCATATTTAGACAAATATGGCGGCCACGTGGGACAATACCTATGCAGACACGTGGAGTGCGGCAGAGGTGAGGAGAGCGGCCGTTGGAGGATGGGGAGAGGATTGACATGACCTGACCTACACCACACACGGCAGCCTGCTTTGCCTTGTCTTCAGTGGAACTCATTGGATTCTGTATTTTTGAATAAGGAATTTCTTCTATATATAAATAAAGTAGTTGTGTGTAGATGTAGTGTTAGATGAAGGTATTTGGATAAGCAGGTGAATAATTTTAATAGGGTGTATCGCTTTAGACGTTCATTCTTTATAACCAAACAATTCTGTAATTTAATTTTCAAAAGCCAAGGATGAACGAAGGGCGCTAACCGCAGGGAAAAAAATGAATTTCTCTAATCATGTCTAGATTTTTATTTAGTTTAAAACGTTTTTTACAGGCTAAGCACGCCTGTTCAGTATTTTTAGTTGGAAGTGTGAAGGAGTCGGGGAGGCAAGGTTCAAGGTTCAACTACTATAAGGGCATTGTAGTGAAAAAGTTTGAGAACCACTGCCCTAGGACATTCGTATGACCATCCAGTGATCCTCGGCCGACGCTTCTAGAAACAATGTTCCAGAGCTATTCATTCCCAGGTAAGGAAACTGGTGCCTCCACGTGGTAATTCCTCCACGTGGATTTACTTATCTCCTTGTGCAAATTATAGCGCTCGGAAAAAAACAAAAACATCCGCCAGAGACACATGGAAAGGGTGAATGAGGAAACATCAACATAATGGATAGAAAACACTGATTAGACAGAAAGTATGAGGAAGAGAAAAAAGAATAAGAGGTGAAATTTACTCGTTTGTGAAAATGAGATTATTTTCAAAACGGTGCACTTTATTTTAGAAGAAAATTGGAGCAAATGAAATCAGATGTGGTTCATATGAATGTAATATATATATCAATCTTGAATAGATGCAGGAAAAAAAAGTTATTTTCTGTATAGTTCCTATATACCATCTTTACCTTATTCAAACAGACGAATATGCTAAAAAAAATAAAGAAGTGAATGACTAGAAACAATCATAGTTCACGTTAACATTAATTGACACACATATGAATACAGAGAAAAAAACATTTGAGGAAT
>BOPN01002292.1:104071-109071 GCA_017312705.2 Penaeus japonicus | reverse complement strand
ATGCCCAACAGTTAATCAGTTAATAGTATAGTATCTAATGGAGACAATGAAGCAAAGAACGAGTTATCATCATAATGATTCATCACCTCTATTTTAAAGTAATTTCATATGATTAATACATGTATACATTTCATTCTCCTTTCCATTGCTCTATCTCCTTTCAATCTCTTCACCCAAGAACAAGGAACTAACCTAAACCTCTCCAGGGGACGGTACTCGGAAGGACCTGCAGTATCTCCAGCTTGACTTGCATCCTACGTTCCGGTGGACAGTTGACAAGCCAGAGGCGAGCGAGCATGAGCCCCCACCACACACAGGTTTCGTCAGGCTCCGCTCGTGCCAAGTACACTGTCACGATGAACCTAAGGGAGAGAGAGTGAGAAGCATTTGTTGATGGGGAAAAATAAGTCCGCTGGTGAATATGTAGATTGATAAATATATGATTTTTTTTTCTTATTTTGAGAAGGATCTAAGCTATATAATTAGCAAATCAGCTACTACTGTTTTGTTTTTGTTTTTCTGCATCAGAAAATAAAACAATGATTTGCTCTGTATTAAGACTAACGGAAGTTGTGAGAAAGAACACAGTTCTTCTAATTTCCACAAATGTCAAGAAAAAAATTAATTGACTACAAATATTTACTCTGGCCTGAAGCAAATTTAGTCCAAAAAGTATATTTAGAATCATATTTAAATGTAAGTTCCACTTATTTCAGAACAAGATAGAGTTACAAACTCTGCTATTATGCAAAAGGCGTTGAGTTGGCTCCGGTGTACCTCACGCCTCTCCCACAGAACACAGCTTCCTCTCAGCACAGACATCAATAGTGCAATGTTGCTAAACCCTGAGAAGAGTGCATGCATAATCAAAGCAATAATATAATGTTTTTAAGTGCATGGTTACTTGACAGTTCATATGAGTGCTGATATTTCTAAAAACGATTTATTATCTGAAATAGTAATCATGGTAAATATTTAGATAGTCTATACATTAGAATGGAAAGTTATTTGTTAGATCCTGCTAACCATGGTTCATTCACAGTGACTGCTAACGCGGGGTCAGTAATAAATGAGTACCTGTCAGTCAAACGTCCACCAACAAATTATCCAAAAGATTCACTGTGCAACTTCTACTTACGAATTCTCAATTGATTATGAAACAGATTTAGAAATCTAGGGTTCAATACTGTATTCTATGATATGCATTAAACGCTAGAATTGACTGAACGAAGTATGCATAATTGCAAGCTGTGCTGTATATTACACCCAGATAAACTTGTGAGTTAATGTTAAAATAAGATAAGAAGTAATATATATGAACCATTTGGATGAGTTTAGTGGGTGGGTGGGTTTGGTGTGTGTGTGTGTGTGTGTGTGTGTGTGTGTGTGCGCGCATGTGTGTGTGAGACAGAAGAAGACCAAAGAAGGCTTTATGCTGAGAGCACAACCATACGATAAGAAATACTTATTATTAACAACACAAGGATCATTTATATAAAGTTCTGACTATATATATATTTTTTTTTCTTCTTTTTTTATGCTACATACGCAATATACTAACCTAGTAATTCTTCTAGCAGAGCGATGTCTTCCGAAACGTTAGCTTTTACACCATCAAGAAACTCCGGCCTCCTGGACACGGAAACACACATACAGATATACGGTGCATTAGTGAAATCATACAAAATATTCAGAACATGGAGAAAAAATATTGTATGTTGTAAGACTACGAGAGGAAAGAGAGGAGAAAGATAAATAACTATGCATACGCGGTGGCTGTGTGCGTACGTGTGCAATTTATCATACTCATGGTACACAATAAAACATTCTCCCTTCTTTACAACACACTAGTTTAAGAGACCACTTCCCAACTCCCTCTTTTCTCGTGTTCTTTACTTCGCGCTCTTCCCAGTAAGCTATCGCCTCTTCTAAACTGCCCCCCAGCCTGTTCTTTGCAACAATTCCATCTTCTAAAATACGCCATCCTTGTTGCACTGCCTCCCTCGTGCAGTGATCTGGCCTCTCTCCACATGCATTGTTTACTTTCGCAAAGGACTAATCTTCTTTTTACATTACACACTTGAGTATCATTTAACAGGACTAGTAAATGTATATAAATGAAGTCATGAAATACTTAAAACAAATAGTCTAACAGCTTTGTTTTTTACGATTAATTCAGTTTATATAATACTAAAATCATGAATTGACAGTGCCAGCATGAGAAAGGGTGAGTAATGAGAAAATAACTAACCTGCTCGACAGTATCACAATCCTCAAAAAATGCGTAGCCAAAGACTGAATCAGTTCAGTCTGGTTTGTCAGCCAACTCTGCAGTGTGAGAGACATCAAACAGATCAATAAAAAAGGCTACTGCACTGAAGGAAGAGATAAGAGTCGGTGTCTAAAATAAAACTAGAGTCAAAAGTCAAGTGAACGATTGCATGAAAGGAGACTGCAAATCTACTGAGTCATTTAACGGTTAAAGGTCTGGAGTAAGTCCGGTACCGCCCATCCCCGCCGCGCTCGTAGCCCCTTCATGCCCTATAGATGTCGAGACAAGCGAGCTTCGTCCTGCGCATTTCTACAGTGACGATCTAGACGTCAGCCTTCTCAGTGGGGGCGGTCAGACGCGAGGTTCTGAAACGGGGGAGGGGGGGGGATCCCATCTAATTCTCCTGCGTTAGATGTATCACTGTCCAACATAGGAGGGGTCGGCACTCCCCTTGAGCCTCCCTTGGGTATTTCTAGACACCTCACATTAAGCTATGGTCTTCCCATAGCTAATGTCGACCTAGTGGACCTCGAAATTCATTCCGACTCTGTGAATGCCAGGCTCCGCTTCCCTGGACCTCTATATTATGAGCACGATAAGTATTGCGTAACATTAATACTACCGAGCGATGCATTGCTGTTTTATATCAATTTCAAATAGCAATTCACTTCACCTATTCACCCAGTCATAAATTACCTTAGCTAAACGTGAAGTTTTTCAATGTTATTCCGTAATGCAATCATATATATATATATATATATATATATATATATATATATATATATATATATATATATATATATATATATATATACATATATAACGTACACTTTATAACGGCAGGGCTATTCATCTTATGTTCGCATCCGTAGAGTTTGTCATCAGTATCCTCTGGGGACCCTCCCTAGACCTTTCCCAACAAGTTAACACACACACACACACACGCCCATCTCTTCCAACCCAATTCAACCTCCCGAGAAAGTCGAGTCACGCCACCCAGTATGTTCCATCGCCAGAAACAGCTGTCTATTCACTTTACCCTACGCGGGAGAATCCTCACAATTTGGGACTTCACTTCAGGAGATATTTCTGGTTGAATGGCTAATCGCCTGCATTAGCTTGGTATGCTATTTGGGACCCGGCTGGCTGGTGGAATTCTCCATGTTATTATCTTTAAAAGGCATGAAATGGAACTTCCAGAGCGTAAAGGAGCGCAAGACGAATTGCAATTATTCATTTAGTCATTCATTCATTCTTTTATTTATTCATTCATATTTTTTTTTATTTGTTAATTAACTCAATGTTTTGTCTGCGTGTGTATGTGTGTGTGTGTTTGTGTTTGTGTTTGTGTGTGTGTGTGTGTGTTGTGTGTGTGTTTGTGTGTGTCTGTCTGTATTCCTGTGTGAACGTGTATGCGATTATCGTAATACAGCATAGCAAGGAATCAAACATTCCCGAACAGATGAAAAATAATAACAAAACTCTACCATGAATTCATAAATGAACTGAAACGGACAACAATAAATAAAACTCACAGCGTCGGGAATATCTGCTGAGTCATTGCGCCAGGGTAAGAGAGACATGAAGCGAACCGAGGAAGGGAAAAAGGGCTCGGACCCGCTTGGGGAGGGGGTGAGACCAGGAAAAACATTTATTTCATTGTAGACATTGATGACTGTGGTGGGGGTGATGTGGTGGTGGTGGTGATGACGGTGATGATGATGATGATGATGGTGATAATGATGATGATGGTGGTGGTGGTGGTGATGATGATGATGATGGTGGTGGTGGTGGTGGTGGTGGTGATTACAATGATGATGATGATGTTGGATGATGATGGTGGTGGTGGTGATGATGATGATAATGATGATTATGGTGGTGGTGATGATGATGATAATGGTGATGGTGGTGGTGGTGGTGGTGGTGATGATGATGATGATGATGGTGGTGGTGATGATGGTGATGGTGATGATGATAGCAACAATGGCGACGACGATGATGATTACGTAGGTTATTATTATGAAGAAAAATAAAATAAATCAAAATATCACAAACTAATAATTTTACAAGCAATATATATGTTTTCACAAATGAAGACGTAAAGTCGTCGCCGTGTATTTTTTCTTGTGTGTATACGTGTAAGTTCCTTCCCGTCGTCCAACTCTGAAGTGCCAGTTTCTCACCTTGAAAGCATCCTGGCGACGGAGGCACCGGAGTCTCGACAGAATAGCCCGCAGTATTTTCACAGCCTGCAGATGCCGGTCTTGAGGAATGCGCCCCCCGTCCTCCGCGCATACTAACAGCCTGGCAGATTGAAAAAAAAAGAAAAGAAGAAAAAAAAAGACGTCATTTGAAGAATCACGTTTGGGAGTCGCTTCCTTCGTTTATGATTTTACTGTTGAATGGAATGTCGATGAATACGCCGTTTGATTTTTTTTTATTTTTTATTATTATTATTGATGATAATGATTAGACCTTAACTGTGCTGAACATATGTGGATACAGCTGAAGGTATTTGATATCCGACTCTTGACATCCATATGTGTTTGCCTTCAATCATTAGAAAGTTGCTGTTGTATGAAAAATAATAATATCAACATGAAAAAATGGATCTTAAAAACTACCCCTCAATAGCTAAAACCAGAATGAATATCTACTATCTAAATAGGCCATGCATACCATCGCCACATCCACTGCCATGCAAACCTATTATACTATGTTGATGTTA
>BOPN01002292.1:81571-91571 GCA_017312705.2 Penaeus japonicus | reverse complement strand
TAAGACTTAAGAGATCTGAAGAAACAGTAGAGACCATCAGGTGCAAGTCTATCTATATATGTGCATGTGCATCTGTATGCACATGTACATGTATAAATATGCACATGAACAGACACAAAAATAGATACAGACACAGAGAGACAGACAGACACACATATGAATTGAGGGTTTTCCACTTTCATTAAATGGGAAATGCAAGTAAAATGATGACAATGGCAAATATTCATCCTTTCCCCTTCATAGAACAGGTGGCAACACATTGATGCCCCTGCCAGTTTGGCAGACTTTATAAGGATGTAAATAGTCATTCTTTTCATCATAACAATGAAGAAAATGTGCCAAATTTCATAATTTAATAAATTCATGATAGTGAGTGTAACTATTACCATACCTTCTTTATGGTGACTAAAGGACTAAACCACCAATATTATTTGACAAAACATTGTCATATCCACATCAGTACCCTCTATAAATCTCTAAACATGACCAAACACAAAGAGTGGAGATTTTCAGTGCTCTGATGTATAAATGAGCAAGAGTTGGGAGGAAAAACAGGTTTTGGGGTAAAGCATGAGTCTCACTTATTCCACCAACCCTACTGAATGGCAGCCCTGCATCAATTACATAAGCCCATCAGAGCGGGCTAGTCCGAGGAAGGATTTCAAGCCCCCGTGCCACGACAAGGAGATTACTGTGCGGGGAGGAGAGGGGGAGAGAGTGTTACTCCATTGCGGATGGGTAGCAAAACTCCGATGCCATGAGCGTTTTTGACAATATGCGAGGTGTGTAAGGTACCACTGCCAGTGTGGATGTTTTGCTAAGTGGCATAAGAAGGATAATTTGTTTTTTCTTTGATACAATGAAGAAAATATTTTGTCAAACTTCATACCTCTTCTTCCACAAATTAGAGACGGCAATGTTACACTGAGCGTACGGCATATATTCTTCTTTTATGGAGACTAAAAGACTTAACTATACATTGTTATAGCCATGCCAGTACTTGCTATCAGTGGAGAAGATTTTCAGTACTCTAATGTATAAATGAGTGTTAATTATACACAAGGAGTTAATGGAAAAGGACAAAAGAAACCTTCTTTTTTTTATAAATAAATAAATAAATATATAAATGATCATAAAGTCATTGGTCTTGAATAATAAGTCACAAAAATTATTTACACTGTCACGTTGCCCTAAAAGAAAGGTGACGAAAATCAATTCTAAGCACTTTTCTTTTTCAAATACTTACTTAATCATAGCCACTTTCTTGGTCTCGGCAGGATCAGCGATAGCAGCATTACGGCAACGTACAGCCTCGACCTGGATTACCATTTACAAAATAAAACGGAATGCATTACTCCAATGATAGGGATGGGTTGTCATTTTTGCATAAATAGACTAAAATAATTATTGTTGCAATACATCTATTCATGTAAAACATTTATAAGAGAAATAATCTATTCAAATTAATTTTCAAAAACACTACAATAAAGAAGAGGGCGAAATGTGCTTCTCTCTGATTTTTTAACCCATTGACACTGGAAACATTCACGGTCTAGTATAATTTAATTTAATTAATTTTCTTTTTACTCATAGAAGGCTCCACAAGCACAAAGTCACCAAGGAGTCAAATACGAACCCTACCTGACCTCACAGCACTAAAAGGATATTGTTCAATAATCTTGAAGCTTCGTTGTTTTTCTCTGTCATTTAGCTCTGAGTTCCTGAGACTATTTTATCAACCATATCAAACTTCTATTTGTAAAGATTTTTATGAAATAACTTACATTAAATAGAGACTGTCATAATTCCCATAAATAAAATAAATAACTCTTCTCTTATCACATTCATAAATTTTAGTGCTCCATATAAAACAGACGGACAGACAGATGGCCACAGACACACACAGCCCCTCCCCACACCACATGAAAAAAGAAATAAAAATATCAGCACTCACATGACCATATGTTTGAAAATACTTCTTGATATCTCTGCGTTTTGCTTTGATATCAACATTGCCAACAAATATGGTGCGTTCTTCCTGTTCAGGGTCACGCTCTTTAACTTGTCCCCTTTGGTGCTTTGCAGGTGGTTTCTCGTCATCATCCTCTTCCATTTCATCTCTGAAAATATTAAAAAGACATAAAAAAAAAAAAAATAAATAATAATAATAATAATAATAATAATACAAAACACAGGGTCATTTTCCTTAGATCTCATATACAGTTACCAAAATATTTTCTATTCGTAGATAGAAAATATGTTTACCAAAAACACAAATTCCACATTTTTTACAAAATCCATCGTTACTTTGATATTTCTTCACCTGAATGGAAAAAAAATTCTAGGTTTTGCCGAGTTGGCTGGAGTTAGCTAATTTTTTATGGGTGACATTCAATCAAAAGAGATGTTCTATAACTCTTTCTACTAATTAATTCTAGTAATTGCATACTTATCACTAAATACATAATTATGGATGTGTTTTATAAACAAAAAATACACATTATAAGCATCCATCTTTTTCACTTCTACCACTACATAGGTTTTAAAAATATACTCACTCTTCATCTCCATCACTATAATTAGCAAGAATGCTTTTAAACTCTTCCAAGGTATTTAGAGAAGAACTTGCAGTTTCACCTTCCTTCTGCAGCTTCACTTCTGGGGTTAACTCATTCTCTCTGAAAAATAAAAAATAACTTGAAACATTCTTTGAAAGATCTCATCATACCTCATAAAAAAAAATCTTTAAAATATCCATAATCAAATAAAGAATTGAACTATCTGGTGTCAAACTGCATCATCATCTGTTTTCCAACCTTCAGCTTGAGGGTTTGTTTGGTAAAATTCCCTCTAGAGGTCACCCATGCAGTCACATAGATCGTATAAAAGGCATGATAAATGCCTACTTAAATTTAGTATCCAATTAGCAGAGATACATGACTTACATCCCTACTCCCTTCTTCTTAATTTGACAAAAACATTATAAATAAAGCTCATAAAAAGATACTGGTTGAATAGAGCAAATAAAAATATATGGCTACTAATCAATTATCTTTAGAGCTAATATTTGTCATTTGCAACCCTGAGTAGTTCTGCATATATCAGGCCACACAAGTAAATTTTCCCTTTTTTCCTGTTTCTATAATATCTATAGGTATAATAATATTTACAGAATGAAAATTCTATTGCCCAGCTTAACCCATTCATGACGGGACGTATTTTTGCCTACTCCCACTTACACCAGGAGGATAACAAGCACACGACGCTTCACACCTGGGTGTTTTCATGCTGCACGAAGCCACACTGAATTTTTCAATGCTTTCTTTCACGTACCCTATTCTTATGGTTTTCATGAATGCATTTACAATGTAAAGACCCGTAAAAGTATTGCCATGTTCAGAGGAGTTATCTTAGTCAAAAAACATGTTACAGCAATGCTTTTCTAGGTTATTTGATTGAACTTTGCCTATATTCTTCATTTCTATGTTAAAATACCAATGGAAAGTGGATGCAATCTCTTACTTGGGCATCAAAAAACATATTTTATACTTTTTTTATCAGAATTAAAAGAAAAACAATATAAATAATCATACATGTACATATGAGTATGCAACTTGTGAAGTGATGTGACGTGATGTCATAAAAATCACACAGTTTTCTTGGTGACGTCATTTTTTTTTACGTTATATATCATTTTATAACATTCAAACACCTAAACTAAAGTAACAGAGATTAAGATATTATGAAAAATTGTTATATTTAAGAACAATTTAGCGATCAATTGCTGACATTTCAGATGTGCTTTTTCTCATCGAGAAAAAGCACAACATCTCACAGGGTATCACCCAGGTCCGGGGATATTTTCCGAATATGTGATAGGACATCAACTGGCGCAAATGGGTTTAGGGTTAATAAGGAGCTACTCCTACAGATTTTCTAAACAACTATTTAACTATTTTGAAAAATATCATCAGCTGCTGATGATAAAAACAATTAACTAGTTGATGTCTACACCACTCAACCCCTAAATGACTGATGATGTGACATTCACATCAAGACTTTGCTGGTCTTCCTGCCAGTGACGTGAACACATCATGGTTTCTGTCAGGCTGTCTTGACTAAATGTCCAAGCAGAGCCAAAAACACCCCACCATTAATGGGTTAATAAGCATGATCATATTAAAGTAGTATTCCCTGTTCATTTTACTCAAAAAAAATTCCCATTCACCCGACATTTCCTGAAATATGGCCTATTACCTATGTTAGATCATACCCGATATTCAGTTGGAAAATATATTGGATATAAAAAAGAATGACAAACTATATATGAACTATAGGTTATACAGACCCCTCATCATCAGTATCTTCCTTTTCTTCCATGGACTTTTCTGCTGTCTCCAATGACACCTTTTTCTTCTTAGCTGTCTTCTGTTCTTCTTCCACCTCTGGAGTAGCTTGTTCTTCACTCATCTTCTTCTTCTTCTTTTGAAGTCTCTTTCGCTTATTTCCTGTCTTTGCTGTCGGATTTTCAGATGGCACTTTATCATCATTACTGAAACAGAGCAAGTCTTCAGTATCATATAAGCCTCAAAGATATAATTTGAATAACTTTGGAGCAACCACAATCCACTAGTGAATAAAACACCAAGAGCTGATTAGAACTATCAAATATATATAGCATGAATCATTAGCAATCAAATACTGATTGCTAAATATCAGATATTCCATCTAAAAATTTACTAATAGCATGCACAAGGTACACTTTTACTCATCATGGAGGGTAATTACTTATCACTTTCAGCATTGGATGTAACAATACAATGCAATTTGGAATTCATGTTGACCTATAGTATAGATATCAAAAGTGCTCATAATACTACCAACTACCAGTCAATACCTGAATGTAATATCTAAAATGCTACATTTCCAAAGACAATATACTGTATACTGTCTTTACCTTGGCTGACTCTCTTCTTTCTCCAAACCACCACCATTATCTGCATTTGTCTCTTCCTCATTTCCTGGTTTCTTTGTTTGGGACTTCTTCATTTTCTTCTTCTTTGTGGTAACTGTTGCATCAGTCTGTTCCCCATTCAGTCTGCATCAAAACAGGCAATCAACATGATACTTCAATATCCAAAATAATATATCAATAGAAAAATATTTTCAGCTTGTGTAAGAATGGAACTCAAGCTACAGTTGTGTAATTTCAAAAATATGTATAAAACTAGGGGAAATGATGAACTTACTCAGCCACTGCCACCATACTGGATCTTCTTCAAATAAACTCAAATGACCTGAAAGTAAAGAAAAATACGTCAATTGATTTAAATGAACTTCCAATATGGCAATCATACAAGCTAACATAAATGTATATGTACAAATATGATTAGCATTTCAACTTTGAATACTATCCTTCCTGCAGTAAGACTCTTTTCAGCTCTAAAATTCCTGTACAACAGGATAAAAACAAACTGCTATGAATCTAATATCATGACAGCAACTATTACACAAATGTCAATTTAATCCATCCACGCCAGGGCTATTCCGACTCTAAATGGTCAGAATGCCGGGGTTTTCGAATGCCTCGGGATTCTCTACTAGTCAGCTCACCTGGCACGCCGGCCTTGACCAAATATCTCGTCACCAGCATCTGACCCAAAAACCACTGAACGTGATAGCAAGTCAACAGGCACAGATGGGTTAATACCCAGTTCATTGAATATCAGATATACAATTAATCTTTGCTAGAATGGATGGCAATTATGGATCATAACAACCATAGTCATGTGCATAATGATATTACAGAAACTATGTCAAGATAAAGACACCATTAAGCGGTTACCATTAGCTTCTGTAAATATGCAAATAACCAAGTTCCATTCAGCTATTCCAGTAGTATCCCCAACCACTTTTTTTCATGAATTCACATCATACAAGGATATCAAATATACTGGATCTGGAATACTCTGATCTATTGACTCCACATACCTTTTACATCGTATTATAAGCCAATCCGATATTAAAATGTTCCCTTACAGAAATACTTCCCCATGAAGACTCGTACAAAATAAAACCGTTTATACACTATCACACACTGAATAACTGTTTAGTGAATGAAGTCTATTCACTGAGAGTACTACTACTCCTTCCTCATTCTACCTTTGTCTCGGAATGACGGTCTCCTTCTCTCTTAACACATGGGAGTCTGAATTCGAGGCTGAAATAAGCCACGAGAGAAACACTTCTTGTTCCTCCACACGTGTTGGTCGTCAGCGTTGGCTGAGTCCGAAGGCTTTGCTCCTGTTTGGACTGTGGCTTTGGGATGCGATATCCTATTTTGCAAAGACTGCAGGATATGATAGAAACAGCCGTCTCTCTTCATATAGGTAAACCTTTCCTAGTACTTTTGTTTTTTATTTGCTATTTTTACCTGATTTTAATCGTATTGTTGATAATTCATAATATTACTAATGTATATACTTGGCTAAACTCTGTCAAACTCAGCGCTGCTTTCAAAGGAATCGGACAGGCGTGACGTCACAACAAAACAAACCCGCATGTGAGTTCGATCATGTAAATAAATGTGCTAAAAGTGCCATTTAAATGCAAAATAGATGGAACTTACTCTCATGAAACATCCGATATATGATTTTCCACCAAGTCGCAAACCCTTATATTAAAACAAGAAGGAAGAAACGAAATATAACACAGATTCTTACTTCGCTGGTGATTTCAGCTGGAGCTTCAGGTAAGTTTAGTTTGAATCATTATCAATATCTAACACAACAAAGAGCTTTGAACACATGTGACTGCTGGAAATAGAGGGAAATACAAGCAGTGAAGAGCTTCTAAAAGTTAGACCCCCTTCATTTTATGATTAAATATCTGGAGAATTTTCAATCGTGACGTGTCGGGATTACTATCAAGTTTTGAAGCAATAGTTGAAGAAGATTGGTATATCTTACTCATTATGTTACAGAGAATTTCGAAATGGGACTTTCTTTCTGTGAGTGTAATTAATTAAAAATTACTGTGATGTATGATAGACTAGAAGGCCTGCAATCTTCAGACCAACCTGATTGTAGCGCTCAAGCAAAGGCTGACTAACCGCCACCATATGTATTCCTGCTATGAAGAGCATGGAACAGTTCCCTTGTTGATGATTAACTCATTGGTTGCAGTATTGAATAAATATTTGTGCAGTAGGACAGCTGGTTTACACTGTCTGGCACGGTGCCATCCGTGTCTATGACAGACTCTGCCTTTGCAGCAGATCATGCCATCCGCTGCTAATGGGTTAAGCAACATGAAGGGTATAAGCTCCATCTGGCCTGAGTAAATGTAATTAAGGTTTTGGCTTTTACCTCTGGATCCTAGCTGTGTGTATGTGGGTATGTAAAAACTATTTACAGAACAAGTATATAAGATATTTTATTTGATCTAGTTTCAGTGTAGAAACTTCTTCAATAGATACTTATGAAATTTTCTCACTTTTTTGTTTATTTGGTATGTCATGTACTACCTCTATTTGTTTGTGGTTTTTCATTTTCTTTTTTATCTATGTCCCTTGTGTCACATCAGTTTCCATTAAAAAAACATTGATTTTGTGTCATCTTGAATCTTCTTCCATTATACATTCATAAACATTCTTAATTACAGAAGAGAATATGAAGTGTTTCTCGTAAGTAATACTCCTTCCAAATGTATAATTATCATTTCCGTAAAATGTTATTCTTTTGTATTTCCAGGGGGAAAATAACTACCTGAAGAATTTTTGATAGCAAGGATTATAAATGGGTAAAATATAACAAGCAAAAGCCATTTTAAAGAAACCTCAGCACTATGGATGTGTCTAGGTAAGTTTTTCAAGCAAAAGGTATTGAGATAAAAATGTCCTCAGATTGTTTTTTTCTTGAATTCATATGCCCTTTAGATGGATATGATTCTTGGATAATTACAATTCTGTGGCAAAAGACAGTTAAGAAATTATTATAAGAAAATTGTATAATTCAGGTAATTTTTATTTTTTTTACAATTATGATTATCATTAGGATTATTGCCATTAACAAGACAGCTATAAGTGTTAGGCATTTATTGTATATAAAAAAGAGTAGTATTGTTTGTTATGTTGTGACTTCTCCCAGTATGTGATATATCACTTCAAAGTGAAAGACTAACATGAAAAGTAGAGGAAGAAAAAATATGCTAAAACTCAGGATAGACATAAGGAATTTATTTTTCATATGCACCTTTCCTATTGATGCATTTTCTTTCAGTGATGCTGAGAACGCTCAGCACGACAGTCCAGCACAAAATGAAAAAATACCCGATGCTTCCGGGGACAAAGAAATGGCAAATGAGAAACAAACTCCTGATACTTCCAAGGAGGGAACAATGAAGACCAATATGGAAGGTACTCCTTCAGGTGGAATGAGAACAAAGAAGGCTCTCTTTGTGAAGAAATTGAAGAAGATGTTAGAAGCAGATGCAAAATTGGTGACTGCACAAGCAAGTAATAAGAGGTATGACTGTAGATATCTATAAATACATTATTACGGACAGATAGATAAGTAGACTGAATTTTAGGCAGTCATTTTGTTATCTCTGCTGAAATTGTAAAAGAAAAGTATTTTTAGAGTGTATTCTCTTACTATTTATCATAGGCCATATTTAATTTTTGCTTTAATACAACAAGCATAACTACTTAAGCAAAAAAGTTTTATCATATCTAGTCCAGCAAGAGGGAAGTAGGTGTGAAATATACATAAAACAATTAAGAGCGGAACCTATCTATCGTCACCATGATCATGACCAATGTGTGTACAGTTTATAGACTAGTAATTTTTCATCAAATAAAAGAGCAGTCGATAACAAAATATAAAAAAGTTTACACACTGTGTATTTCACAATATATGCATCCCTGGGAAATATATCTGATGCATACAAACCTGAAACTTTACTCTATTTCTTTTGGCAACTTAATCTCAATGCAATCATTCATAATTAATTGACAGTTTGCTTTGACATATATGTAGGATTTGGATCCTGAGAGAGTTAATCTGATTTTACCCCTTTCTAGTTCAATAGGACCCAACATTTGTTCAACATATTTTCTCTCTCTCTCTCTCTCTTTCTCTCTCTCTCATATAATTGTTACATGTTGAAATAAGGTATATTGATTAAAAATAACTTGAATCAGCCAGTGTTACTATATGTAACACATACATTAATTCATCCAAGTATGAAATACTTTTCTTTTCAGCAAAGCTGAAAAACCTGAGGAGAAAAAGTCAACAGAGGCAGAAAACAAAAAAGTGGCAAATGAGAGCCAAATGCCATCTTTTGAAAAAGAAAGGAACAACAAATTTAAGAAAATTTTAGAGGCAGATGGTTCCTTCACACCCTTACAAGCAAATAAGAGGTGTGTATAGCTTGGTTTTACAATATATCTAAACAATGTGATTATTTACTCCTCTGCCTTTTGATGTAGCTTTGCATTGAAATGAGATTTGGACCCTGGGATTAACTTGGTATATCACACAGTTGTTATTATATGTATGTAATGCTTCCCTTTTCAGTAAATTTAAAAAGCCTCAGGAAAAGTATTCAGCAGAAACAGAGACCAAAAAACGTGCAAATGAGAACCAAACTCCATTTTTTGAAACGGGAAGAAACAAGAAATTCAAACAGATGTCAGAGGCAGGTGACTCCTTTATCCCTTTGCAAAGAAATAAAGGAGTTAATGAACAGAGGTTTGTATTGCTTTGATTTTACAGTGTGTCTGTTGTTATTTCCCATCTAAGGTGACTATTCAGACTTTTCCCCTGAAGGACGACCATTTACAGCAAAATGTTAAACAAATTTGATATAGTACATGATTTACCTTGCAATTTTAACATTTATTTTTTTATGTGAACTTAAGTCTAATATTCTTATTGTTTTCAGCACTAAAATGGAAGTAGTTGAAGGAAAGGAAACAAACACAAAGTCAAACAAA
>BOPN01002292.1:71571-76571 GCA_017312705.2 Penaeus japonicus | reverse complement strand
CTCTATCTATCTATCTATCTATCTCTTTCTCTCTCTATCTATCTATCTATCTATCTATCTATCTCTTTCTCTCTCTCTCTCTGTCTCTCTCTCTCTCTCTCTCTCTCTCTCTCTCTCTCTCTCTCTCTCTCTCTCTCTCTCTCTCTCTCTCTCTCTCCTTCCCCTCTCTCTCTCTCTCTCTCTCTCTCTCTCTCTCTCTCTCTCTCTCTCTCTCTCTCTCTCTCTCTCTCTCTCTCTCTCTCTCTTCCATTCACTCATTCTCTAATTCTCTCTCTTTCTTTTTCACTCTCTCTCTGTCTCCCTCTCTCTTTCACTTTTTCTCCCTATCTCTCTCTTTCTCTTTCTCTTTCTCTTTCTTTCTTTCTATCTTTCTATTTGCAGTGGCTGAAGGTCTATCTCTCCCTCTCTCTGCTTCTCCTACTCCCAGACTTTTAGTCAACCCAAAAGTTTTAGTAAATTCACTAAAGAGTTAATGCAGTATTGAAACTTCAGGTCCAGATGGAAAAAGACCGTAGGAAGAAAGTGGTCATTCAACAAAAGAAAGAAACCATTAAACAGAAAAGAGAAGAGAGGGCATTGCTGCCGAAACCCAAGATGAAGAAGAAGAAGAAATTTGCTGGCAGAAGGACCTGGGAAAGAGGAGACAGAAGGCCATCCGGTTATGGGAACAAGCCCTTCTCTGGAGGGAGATTCAATGCAAATGACAGAATGACAATGGTGAGAATTTGACTATTTCATTAACGGAATTTTTTTTTTTTCTTTCTTTCTCCTCCTCCTCCTACTCCTCCTCCTCCTCTTCATCTGTACTCTTTGTACTTTTTTTTTTTATTATTATTTTTTTTTTAGTTTGTGTAGTAGAATGTCCAGAAGACTGAATTGTACTTTGGGAATGTGGTACTTTTCTTTCATGTGTTTCTTTTGCCTTCTTTCTTGAATGTTAGAAGACGGTTCTTTCTTTTCATCATTATCATCTTCATCCTCCTCCTCTTCCTCTTCCTCTTCCTCCTCTCCTCCTCCTCTCCTCCTCCTTCTTGAAAATAATGTCTATCACGTTATTATCTACATTTATATACCACTTTCTTGAAACTTTTCATGAACCTCTACCATGATGTGTATATACAATGCTCCCCTGATGATATGAGAATGCATTATAAAGTGGTATCTTTTTTCAGGGAGGAAACAGAAGGAACTTTGCAGATGACAGGAGAAATATGCTGCCAGATGTGAATTCAACAGCGCACATGAATAAACCAAAAATGCATATCAGATTCGATGAGGGGAATAACATGATGAGACCAAAACCTGCGGGAGATTTCCATCCAATGCCACAGTCATCAAATATGGCCAAACCGAAGCTTCATATAAAATTTGATGATTAGTGATATATAGTACCTGTATTAGTTCCAGAAGATATGGAAGAATATGAATATATATATTTGTTATCATGATGTAAAAAAAGGAAAACAATGAGAAAAGATGTGTTGGATAATACATCCTTGTTTACTTGCTCACCTTTATATTTATTCCTATTGTTGTATGTAGGTTATCATTTGCACATTTTGTGATGAAATTATTACTATTAACATAACTTTCATGGTCTTTTTCTGCTGTTTGTTGCTGTTACACAAGACTGTGTAAAAGGAGTAAAAGTAAGGTTTGGTAGTTAATAAAATGTTATTTTTATATTCTTTTTCTTTCCTCTTCCTCTTAGAAGGGCAAGCAAACGAAAATAACAATATACAAATAAAAATATTGGCAGATCAATAAGAATAAAGAGAAAAAATATATATTTTTAGTTGTTTCCATCTTGCTAAACCTTTTCAGTATTAATTCAGGAGAATAACTGAATCTAAGCAAAAAATGGAATATATGATTAAAAAGCTTTCCTTGTTATCAGTTTCTCAGAATTGGTTTAAAATAGTGTAGTTCTTAACCCATTGTCTACTGGTGTCATGATATACATGATGCAATAGTTCTGGCCTGACGATGGGCATCATGACGTATAGGGATTTTGGATCACTTTGTTATTTTATTGTGCCATGAGTAATGAGTGAGTGATGATGACAATGACAGTCATATTTCTATAATTGCCATAATATTATGCAAAATGGGTTTCACTAACATTCAAAACCTAGCTGGCACCACTTTCTTCTAGCATCAGCAGGTGAGAGAGCCTTGAATGGCACCCATCCACGGTCTGTAGCAAGAACTATCTTTATAGAACAATGGCACATAGCAAGTTGAAGACATCTTGCTCTAAAATGACCACAGATGAAGGATGTGCAGGCAGAACAGGAAGAGGAAGGTGACTCAAACCATGCCCAATGTCTACAATGTGGGATACCTTTTACTGTGGCACTAACAATCATATGCACAAGTGTCCTTCCTCTTCCCTACCTCTTCATGTTATCTTCATTGTGGATGGTTATATGTTCCGTATTTGATGATCACGACAATACATAAATATGAAAAAATAAAGTTGCTTTTTGTCCTCCCATAAAATAGCAATACTTCCATCACAATGAGTATACAGAAAATAATGAGCTGATATGGACCCTAAACTAGAATTTTACTCAACTGCAACATTGATAGAGCCTGTGATATGACCAGCATGCTATAAGTATACTGCGGTAATATAGCAACATGGGTAATGAAGCATTTTAATTTGTATGACCTGTTTCATTATCTTATTTTCATTTGATATCGAGATATTCAACAAAATGTTATGCAACTAGTACCGCACAGCAACTCCTATAGTCTTGGCCCTCAGACCTCTCCATCGTTTACTTATTTGGCTTGTCAGTCAAATCTACATGTGATCATCATGTGATTAGCTCCCCCCCCCCCAAAAAAAATAATAATACAATAATAAATAAATAAATAGATAACGGCTTTTTGTATTATTATGATCATAATGATGGTAATGATGATAATAATGAAGATGATAATGAGAAGGAGAAAGAGGAGGATAATAATGATGCTGTTGATGATGACACGGATAAAAATCATGGTAATTATGATGAAGGAAAGGTAAAAAAACAAAACAAAAACACATCATAATAAAAGAACAATCATTAGAGGAATGGCGATGATGATGACGATAATGATGACGTAAGATTTTATTGTGTGTGTGCGTTCGAGTCTCCACGACACTGGTTCTCAATCACGATATTGATAATGATGATCATAATGATCATGATGATAATGATAACAACAATGAAAATAGTGATAGTAATAATGATGAAAATAATGATAATAATAATAATGATAATGATAACTTTAGCAATAAAGATAATGATGATTATGCTGATAATGACAATGATGATGATAGTAATGAAAACAAGAATAACATCAATAATGATGATAGTCATAATCAAAGTAATAATACCGATAACAATTATAATGATGATTGCAATAATAATGATAAAAGCAAAGATAGCAACAGCAATGATGATAAAAACAACGATAGTAACGATGATAAAAAAGGAAATAAAAATAATAATATTATGGATGATAACAATAGGAATGATGATGATGATAATGATGATGGTGATGATGAAGTGGATAATGATGATACTGAGGATGATGTGATGATGATGGTAATGATAATAATAATGATAAGAATAGGGATAATGACAATGATGTTTGTAATAGTAATTGAGATGATAGTTATAGTTATTGCATAGTTATAGTTATTGATGATAATGATATCGGGAACAAAAAGTAATGATGGTAATGATAATGATCGTTATGATGATAACAATAGTAACTATAAAATCAATGATGATAATATTGATATCAATAATGATGATAAAAGTGATAATTGTAATGATGATAACGATAACAACGGCGATGACAATAATTTTATTATGATGATGATATTGATGATTATAATTATAATAGTAAAAACTGATGATGAAAATGCTGGCGATGTCGATGATGATGATAATGATCGGAATGATAAAGATTATGATAACGATAATGCTTAAGTAGTAAGCGTTTCAGTCCTAATGATGATGAAAGGGATAATGATATTAATGATGATTAACTAATAGAAATAATAATAACGCTACCAATAATGACATTGACAGTGTAACTATTAATGATTATGATAGCGACAAAAAAAATTAACTGCTTACTTGAGACTTGAACTCGGGTCACTTGATTTGAACTCTTGCACGAAACTGAGTGAGCTATTGCTCAATTGAATATTAATTGCACAAGCGAAGGTTTTAATGATCACATATTCACTTATATACATGCATACTTATATGTTATATCGATATCAGTAATATTTAAATGATTATGATCATGATGATGATAATGATGATAATAATAATAATGAAGATGATAATGAGGAGGAGGAGATAGAGGAGGATAATAATGATAGTAATGATGATGCTGTTGATGATGATAAGGATAAACATCGTAGTATTGATAGAGCAATAATGGTAATTATGATGAAGAAAAAGTAAAAAACAAAACAAAAACACAAACATAAAGGTCATAACAAAGCAAGATGATGATGATGATGATGATAATGATAACAATGATGATGATAATGATAATAATGATAATGATGATGATAATAACATTAATAATAACAATTACCATAACCATGATGATGCTGAAAACAATAGTAGTGGTAAACATAACAATTACAAAGAAAATAAAAATGACAAGATCATAATAATGCGGTGGCAACAACGAAGGTGATGCTGATGCTAATGTCAGTGATCCTGCAACTACTACTGCTACTACTACTATTATTAGCAATGAGGAGAGCAGTGCTGGTAGTAAGGAATTAGAATGATTACAATAAGGATAATTTTATTGTCATTGTAAAAATAATAACAGCAATAACAATAAAGGTAATGATAATAAATATGATTATAATAACGATGCTTATAATAAGAATAACAGGAATGATGACAACAGTAATAAAAGTGGTAATAATAATCATGATGATAACAATGACACTACTGATAATGAGAAAAAAA
>BOPN01002292.1:49071-56571 GCA_017312705.2 Penaeus japonicus | reverse complement strand
TCTAGGTTTGAATACCCGCTAACAGGGAATGCATCGATTGCATTTGTAGAAATGCTGAATTGTTTACAAAATCATCTTTCTTTTTCAGGACACCTTCCTTACCGCAGACAAAGCTGTCATCGATGCCTCGACCTTCGACCCAACCAAACCCATCAAGTTCATTACTCACGGCTTCATCGACACCGGCAATACCGAATGGCTGAAGGTAAGGCCCACGCCAGCGCGCGAAGACTGCTTTCAACGGACCTCTAGTGCATCTGTTTCGAGAGATCTGTGGTTATTTTCAACAGGGGGTTTTGTTTAGGGCGTGTCAGTAAAGATGGAGAGATATTGTAGGATATGAATTATAATTTGGGTAATGTAGAAAAATAAAAATATTGTGTGAGTTTAAGACATAATTGTAAATAAACTTTAAGCAATATGAGCGTTACAAAAAAAAATATATATATAAATAAATAAATAAATAAAAAAAATCATGTAGTGGTAAGAGCTATTCTATGCCGAGGAAGATCACGAATGATGTTCTTGGTTGATTCCAGAGAATAGCCAGGGCTTTAATAACCCTGGGAGACTACAACGTCATTCGCGTGAACTGGGGAGCAGGATCTCTGCCCATGTACTACTCGGCGTCGGCCAACACCCGAGTGGTCGGGCTCGAGATCGCCTACCTCGTCAACTTCTTCGTGGACACTTATGGAGTCGACCCGGCGAACGTGCACCTGATCGGACACTCCCTGGGCTCCCACGCGTCGGGTTACGCTGGGGAGAGGATCAGCGGCCTCGGGCGCATCACCGGCCTCGACCCTGCCGGACCCTACTACACCGAAACCCCGAGCTTCATCCGCCTGGACCCTACGGACGCCGTCTTCGTCGACAACATCCACACCGACGCCGACTCCATCTTCGTCTTGGGCTACGGCACCGAGCAAGAGATGGGCAACGTCGACTTCTATCCGAACTCAGGCCACGACCAGCCCGGCTGCGATCCTGTCAGCATCGGCATCGAAGTCATCACGGACATCGGAGAGGGAGGGCGAGATCTAGCCGCCTGCAGCCACGACCGGTCTGTGGAACTCTTCGAGGACTCGCTGGGAGAGCCGTGTCCGTACCTCGCTCACGAATGCATCGATTACGATACCTTCGAACAGGTATGGACTGAGGGGGTATTTATTTCCCCTTTTCAACCTGTTTTTAACGTGTTTACCTCAGGGCAATTCTCACGCATCACCATTCTTGAAATACTGTAAATTAAATATGAATGTAAAAGTTCTGTCAGCATTATCGAAACAAAGTAAATACTCTCAGGAAGACCGAAGCTGTTTCCTTATGAAAGAAAATCCAAGATGAGTTTCACCTAAAACTCAATAGTGATCTCTCCAGCTGTTGCAACCCCTTCACTTCCGCAGGGTCGGTGTGCCAGTTGCAACGAAGACAACTCCGCGTGCGCGTACATGGGCATCCACGCCGACCAGTATACGGCCAAGACCCGAGAGAACGTGAGGATGTATTTTGACACTGACTCTTCTAGGCCATACTGCTGTAAGTGTTTTTCTGCTTTGCAGGAACATTCCATTGAATATTTACTTATGTTATCGCTGGTGCGTTATTACCTACGGATTTTCTACGGATTGTGAATACTGTGTGTATTTGGCACTCTTGATACAGATAAATATCACAGCACATGATTACCCATTTGAAGACTACAGGATCTGTCTCTCCCTCGCAGATTACCATTACCAGGTGACCATTGACACGGCCCACCCGAAGAACGCCGAGGACTGGGTCCAAGGCCACCTCACGCTCTGGCTCTACGGCGACAACGGCAACGTCATCGAGAAGGTTCAGATCACCAAGTAAGAAGACGAGTCACTGACACACTGAGTCATTATGTTTCATATTCACAAACTCACTGTTATGAATGCGGACACGTGGCTTTACCGGCGTGGTGCCAGATGAAGGAACTAATCCTGTACGAGCTCTGATGATCTCTTTCTTGAAGGGAACACGAGCGCTTCGAACACGGACAGCTCAAGTTCTTCCTGCTTACGAGCCACGTGGACATCTCCCGCGTGATCCGAGTCGAGGCTCACTGGAAGTATGACGACACGCTCACGAACCCCGGGTCGTACTGCTTCATGCTGCTCTGCAACCGCGCCCTCTATGTCCGCTCCGTCAGGATCTCCCCCATAGACTACTACCCCGAAGCGTAAGCGCTTACTCCCGCCTGTGTAGAATATATATATATATATATATATATATATATATATATATATATATATATATATATATATATATACAATATATATACAATATATATACATATATATGTACATATATGTAAAAAATAAATATATATATATATATATATATATATATATATATATATATATATATATATATATACAATATATATACAATATATATACATATATATGTACATATATGTATAAATATATATATATATATATATATATATATATATATATGTATGTATTTATATATATGTATGTATTTATATATATTTATTTATTTATTTATTTATATATGTGTTTATGTATGTTTGTGTGTGTGTGTGTGTGTGTGTGTGTGTGTGTGTGTGTGTGTGTGTGTGTGTGTGTGTGTGTGTGTGTGTGTGTGTGTGTGTGTGTGTGTATATGTATATATATGCATATATATGTATATATATATATGTATATATATATATATATATATATATATATATATATATATATACATATACATACACACACATATATTCATATATATGTATGTGTATATATGTGTGTTATTGTCATATAAGAGATAGGGAGAAAAGGACCTGACTAAACGAATATTCATATCTGCAAAAAAAAATACCTTTATTAGATACACTCATAATACCAACCCCCCCGCAGGTCTCGTCTCGACCACACTCGCGTCGTGTGTAACACCGGCAGCGATTACCTCGAGATCAAGTCCGGCCACACTGAAGTCATGTCCTCTGATGACTCCTGCGTGTTCACCAGTTCTTAAAAGCACAACTGGATCTGGAGAGCCAAATGCCCATCACGATCGATAGTTACAATGTAGACTTGTAAAGATTTTCAAGGAAATGTAAAACAGTCTTCCACATACATTGCGCATATCGATAGTCATTCGTGTCTGTACCTTTATTTACCTTTGTACTTTCATCGCCATATATTTGTACTTAACAGAATCAGATTAAACTCACATTGGGCTGTGTATCCACCCATTATGGTGGCGTCATTAATTGGCCTGTAAGTTTATACTGAAATATAAAGTTAATCATATATACACAAATATTTACAGCAAAGACCTTGTGGGAAATTAAAAAAAAACTGTCCAAGGATGATTTTAAATGATATTGACAGGTTTGGTAAAAAAAAGAAGTTAGTTTTATGATAATTTATATTTATTAATTTCTTTGTCCTCAGTTTAAGTGGTATAACAGCTACAATTCTGAAACATGGAAAAATAGTTGAGTACAGTGCTGGCCTGTCAAGCTACAGATAAAACATAATACATATCAATTGATTTGAGAAAATAGCAGGGCACCTCAACTTCCATAATTATTTTGGATCATATTTATTCCACTATTTATCAATCACATTCACATACACGCAGCCGTACAACAATTATGGATTATATTTTATAAGCAGAAAACAAAAGAAAAACGCCCGACAAATCTAAATAAAAGAACAGCCAGGACGGGTATATGGATACCTACCTGCGCTAGTAGTGCCGAGGAGATAGCAGCTAAATTATTTAATCTTTATGAGCCACAGTTGGATAAATTCGGCTTGGATAAAAAAAAAATCACCTTCGCAGATTGCGACTAGACCATTTGAAACATTGCCAAATTTCGACTCAATTCAACAGGACACGGGGATCATGATTTCACTTCAATTGAGAAAATCAAAGTTTATTCACGTAGTCTGGCTCCAAGTCAGTGGTGCGTTTTATGTGAACACCAACCTTTAGCGATGAAGAATCATTCTCCTTCAGTGATTCAATCAACGCAAAGTCATCAAATATTTGGCGATCCTGCACAAGTAATCATATTGCAGAATAAATTATACATTGCTGTATTATATAATCTACCTGAAAATTATATAATTATTATAGTTAATAAATCATTTAGTGACATACTTTGGCTGCAGTTACTAATCATTTGGTGTGCAGTCTAAAATCGGTAGTGTCATTTTGAGTTCCTAACGATGAGGAAATTTAAGAATTGATACAAATACATATTTGCTGACTTTCCGATTAACGGATTTATATATATGGAGACCACTGAGATAGTATTGCTGAAATACAGATAATCGGAGTGAGAATTTCAGTGATGGTCCTGGGGTCGGGTTTCTTTAGTGGTGACATTAACCCTGTCATTGAGCTGCCTTTTCTCCTCCAGTGGTTAAAATGCCCTTCTATACCAACCAGATAAACTGAGTTGTAAAGATGTCTCATTTTCTAAATTGGTTATCATTAGACGGCCTTCGACGAATCTCAAAAACAGTCAGCGGCCATTTTAAAGGCTTCCGATGTTCAATGGTTGTGCATCATGATCACGAAAGAACGGCAATGTATACAAATGAAATGAGTAAGAGAGAAAGATGGGGGAGCCAAGTAAATCAGTTTGTGTGCTGTGTTGATTATAAGGTGGCTTGTTTAGCTTGTTTGTGAACGCGTTGTGGGAGCCTGTACCAGTCACGAATGGAGCGTGGGAAAAAAAGGCTTATCTGTATTGATATGGCATGTAGTGTATTTCTGGATGTGGGAGTTACGAGTATTTCTAGTGTTGAAAGAATGTAAATAGTCCTATTTTTTCTAACAACTCAGCCCAACGTTTTTGTTCAAGTTTATGTTGGAACTTGGGTGTGGGTCCCAGACTGCAGCACACTACTCCAGTAAGGGGTGAATGAGTATGGTGCAAGAGTGCTCAACGTCAGAAGTGGTGCAGTTTAAGTTTCTACCAAAGATGGGGGGGGGGGGGATTGATTTCTGCTCGAGTTGGCTGGAGTACTGTTTGTGACAATGGATATGTACTTACGCAATTCAGACGTGGATAGATTTGCTTGCCCAGTCCTCAGGATGGGCTCTAGTGCCACCACGCAGTACCTCAGATGAGTTTTATTCAGAGCCGAGTTAGCTTCAAGCAACAATATTGCAACCTTTTCCACTCTTTCTAGAGCCATTTTTGTGGTCGTCACTTTATGTTTTTCTGTATCATGTGTTATATGACAGGTTCTCTCTCTATGTTGTAGTTGATTGAAATTTTAGTAGGGTCCATATCAGCTCATTTTCTTTATACACAGTGGGATAGAAGTATTGCAGTTTTATGGAAGGACAAAAAGCCACTTTATTTTTTTTGTATTTTTCGAAGAATTATCAGCTGAAAGGCATGGACAAGAAACTCTAGAGAAACAGGATAGGTAATTTTAAAACAAATCATTATATAGTAGCTATCCGCCAGCATAAAACTATATAAGCAATCATCAAATTTGTATCATTATATAATAATCATCAAAATAATGCAGAACTTATCAAAAGGTGAGAGAAACAAGTTTATATTAGGGCCTTTATTTTGCAATAAAGGTGCATGATCAATGCAACACATTTACAGCTAAAGCCTTCCTTGTACTAATCCTTTTGCAAAGTAAGAAGCAAAAAAAATACTTTCAGCATTCACTGCAAGCTAATTAGAGATAATTTATCTAATGCAGACACGGATAGATAAAGAGTTAGCTGCAGTAGACATAGTACATTAGTAAGTCTTATTTCATATGTATACAGATGTGCAATAAAATGTACAGTAAAAGTAATGCATGTGTGAATTAGAAATACAAATCTAAAACTCTCTCAGACTCTCACTACTGACATTCTTTCTGATAGACAAACAATCACTCACTCATACTCACTCATTTATTTCCACAAGTTCAGATCTTGATTCAATGCAAATGTTTTATAATATCCCCTTTCCCGAACATTACTTTATGTTTGGGAATGTTCATAGGAATGCATTATATCATATCAGGAAAAAAAAAACAGAGCAAATACATATTTTTCAAACTTTAAACACTTACAAAACTTTGGATGGAATGTATAAAACTACCACTTTAATTAGAAAAGGTATTTAACAAAGATCTTTGTGGACGGAATATACAAGCATGTGATTTCACACATTTGAGCTAAAAAGATACAAAAATACTTTGAAACTCGTCTTTCAACCTAAAATTAAATCTTATACAATCAAATACGTTCTGAATTCTATTTCACAAAGCTGAAAAATATCACACTGTAAATAGTTTACAGCAACCAAACCAGTGTATTTGTACCAGTCAATGCAGAGATTGTTCAATTTACCCAAAAACATTGGATACTAATTCACCTAAGAAGTAAATTTTAAAATATGCTATTATACCTTTACTTCTCAAGTTTTTTGTGACACAGAGGTATTGGACGGAATTCTGTAGCTCTAGTTTCTGTTACACAATGGTCTTTGGATAGAACTCTTGTAAAGTTCTATTTCCTTGCACTAAAACATTTTTCACAAAAAATGACAGAGCATATATCGGTCACAATAAAATAACTGTAAATAGTTCAGATTACTCAGAAAATTCAACAGTTTTCACATTGCAATAATTCAATAACATGTGCATTTGGCACTTATCAACAGCACTTTGAAATACCATAGCACACACAAACCTCTAAAAATATTCAATGGAGAACATAGCAATGTCTGCATTAAAGAATTCCTTTCTTTTTATTTTACAATCTCATCAACGGTCAATAAGGATTTCTATCCTGTATCTCTATAATAAGAACATACTATTCTCTTTACATAGTAACGAATAGGAAAATAAACTAAAAGATTATATAAAGTCGAAATTATTCTTTAACCTAAACTTGTCAACAAAAAGATACCCAGTTGAACCTTTCCACAAAACGATACCAAAGGGAATGAATATAACATATACATACTCCGATATAAAGATCTATGAAAATAACATCAATACACTCAGCTTTGAAAATACTTTCCAAAATTTACAGTTATTTATGATCCCAACATGTCTTATGTATGTTCAAAGAAATAACAATCAATCTCTTTGAGCAAGAGTTATCCTAGCATTTCAGTTTGTCTGTATAAAAATAAAATTTGCTGTATACTTAGTTCCCAATACACACACATGTGTCAATAGCCCTATCCTATAAGCAAATATTAAACAGATTTCAATTAATACAGTTTCATAGAAAAAAAAAGGTTACATAATATTTACACACTCTTATTTGGTTCTTATTTGCAATATCTGAATCAACAAACACAAACTCACAGACCTTTAAGATCTGTGTTACTAAAAAGAATTAATACAGATATATATCAAGATAAAAATAAACATTATTTTTGGTGATTAAAAAAAAAAAAAAAAAAAAAAAAAAAAAAAAAAAAAAAAAAAAAAAAAAAAAAAAAAAAAAAAAAAAAAAAAAAAAAAAAAAAAAAAA
>BOPN01002292.1:3696-6196 GCA_017312705.2 Penaeus japonicus | reverse complement strand
TGTGTCATGCCATAAAGTGAATAAATTAGTTCAGTAAAGTAATTCGGTAGGAGGAGTTGGTGTCACCCACTGTAAGTCTTTCATCGTCCTAAGTTTGTTGAACGAAATAGAGGATAGTTACTTGCATAATTTTTCTGCTGCCTTGCAGTTTTTAGTCCTATCTATTCTTTGACTTTCAGTGTTTCAAGTAATGCTTTGCGGGTTGCCTCTGCTGTCTCCCTCTACCTAAGAAGCTTGTAGTTTGCAATGTCTTTCACTGATCCCTCACTTTATTCATCTCTATCATATAAAATAACAACATAAAAACTGCATATTCAAAGGGAAAAAAATATACATATGCATCCTTCTCTCAAACCCACTCTCTGCGTCTTTCTTTCTTTCGTCACTTTGACCCTGTAAGTATGAGGTCAACAAGCAGATGAGCAGAACGCCAGGAACCACGAAAGGAGGGCCGGAATGCGGTCGGCCCACCAACACTGCAGCGTGGGAGCTCGGCAGTAGCAGACGCCAAGACGCCCAGAAGAGAGCATGGCCTGTCGTATTCTAGCAACCACGACTGGAGACCCGTCGCAGAAGACAGCCGGACACCCTCAAAGACGTAAGGATGTGGTAGACCTGTCTGCAAGATGCCCGACGAGCAGTCCCCAACGATCGAAAATTTTAGACGTCGAAAAGAACCGAAAACACAACACGATGATATCCAGAACGCGGAACGAGGACCTGGCAACGAAAACCCGAGTTGGAGAACGACCTAGATCAGTAGCGCAGGGACGGACGAAGGTGTTCGCCCTTGAAGGGTGACATGCATGGCCAGTAAATTTCTTTGCAAGTTGGGATCAACTTGGACTTTGGGTGATAGGCATGTGTCAGATACGCCCTATTCCTTCGCACGGTCATGATCACATTCTTATCCTATTGAATAGGTAAACCCGGCCGACCTGAGGCCATGCTAAGGGACAAGCATTCTCAGTCTGGCAGCCTCCACGGTAGCAGTGGCCTCTCCTTTCTGATCTGTTGCCTCCTTTCCAGGTCCTCTCTTCGCCGCCGCACATTCACATCTCCATCTGGTCTAGCCCGCCCGGGGAAGGCCGCGAAGTCACCAAGCCAAGGACGTCCCAGCCACCATGCTACCTTTTCTACTAATGCATGCCCTTTTGGCACTATCAGGTACTATGTAAGTTCAGAACCAAGCAAAACCTTAAGCTGCTTACAGTGCTCTCACCAGTAAGTGTCTTTGCCTGCTCTCTTATCAGCCAAAAGAGGCACAGTCACACACACACGCACACACACACACACACACACACACACAGAGAGAGAGAGAGAGAGAGAGAGAGAGATACAGGATGAGAAAGGGAGAGATGAGAGAGAAAGAGAAAAGGTGAAAAGAGAATAACGAGTACGAGATAAAGAATGAATTAATAGATAGAACAAAGGAAAAAGACACAAAAAAAAACTCACAAAAAGGAGTACAAAATATAAATGGCATATCAGATGATAGACGCCACGCTGCATTCTACCAGAAATATTTATAAAATTTACGTTAATGCCAATGAGTAAGGTCAGAGGTGAAAGAAATAAATTGTGTTGTCCCCGGGCATTGTGGACCTCTAATAGCGTTGTCTTTCCTGTGTCTCAGCTGCGTTTCCGTTCTTTCCTCCTTTTGGCTTCTTTCTTAGTGTTTTTTTCTTCTCTTTTTTTTTCTTTCGTTCTTCTATTCTAGATGTTTTGTTTTCTTCTTTCTTTCGTTACTTTCGTTCGTTTTCGTTGTTTTTTTTTCAACGTTTTCCCTTTTTCTCCTGTTTTCGGTTTCTTTTTTTCCCTTTCTTTTCTTCGTCATCACTCTCTTCCGTGTTTTTTTTCTATGTTTTGATTTGTTACTCTATCCTGTATATTGTTCTTTTTATCTTATTTGTTGTTGCTATGGATGACTTCTCATTTCCTTTCCAATTGGTCTTTCATTCATTCTTATTCTGTCTCTCTGCTTCCTTGAACTGTCCGCAAATATTTGCAATGTTGTGATAGATCAGTACGAACTTGCAATAGCATTTCTAACGTTTCTAACTTTGAAATTAGTGATGCAATTTGATTGAAAAGTAAGTTTATAATTAAAGAGACTGACAGAATGAATAATGCATTAAGGAGAAAGTTTGCTTCATTCAAGGAGAGTGAGAAAGGTTGGAGGAACACGTGTTCTGTGTGTGTGTGTGTGTGTGTGTGTGTGTGTGTGTGTGTGTGTGTGTGTGTGTGTGTGTGTGTGTGTGTGTGTGTGTGTGTGTGTTAGTACGTGTTTGCGTGTGGCTGTGGGGGAAGGTGTTTTTGTGTGTAGCATTTATGATAATTTAAGGTGATGGGACAGGTTCTTATGACTACATTAGGATTGTAGCTTTTATTTTATTTATTATCATACGTGTAAATGTGTATGTGTGTCTTTGAAAGCATTATGCCTTCTTTTATCATGATGGTGTGAACCTTCGTTTTTGTGCATATATATATATATATA
>BOPN01002291.1:206315-211315 GCA_017312705.2 Penaeus japonicus | reverse complement strand
ATATATATGTATGTATATATATATATATATATATATATATATATATATATATATATATATATATATATATATATATATATATATATATATATGACCCTATCTTTTTGGTTAAGCTAGCAAATTCCAAACTTGATAATTTACAATGCCTCTAATATTGAATTCCTTCAGTCCTGTAAGGCAGTACCTTACAACACTTCCATAACCACCATTACAATTACTATAGATATAACACTGACTTCTACGTTACCCATTCACTTGCTTGTTGAACACATGATATAAAACTTCCAGATTCAACTACATGCGAGATACCACATATCAGTTTACACTTTCATATAAGCACTCAGTACTTATTTTCCCATTTAGACACAGGCAAATCACATAACATACAAATTTACATATTTTCCACAAATATGTAATAAAATATGATCATAAAATAAAGTGTACAAACTAATATTAAATATATTAAACAGTAAATAGTTCCTCGCCATGAGGTCCTTTGAAGAGAGATTTCAATAAAAATAAACAAACTTCCCAATAAAAACTAATGATAATTTTAAGTGACGATGAAAAGGATATTATCAATAAGATTAATGTTAAGGATAATTATACTGCCACTAATGATAATGATAATGATGATATTAAAAATAATGATATTGATAATAATAGTTATGATACTAATAACAGTAACAATAAAAACTGTAATATGACTGATGATAATGACAATAAGAATAAGAATAAGGATGATATCGAAGTAATGATAACAATAATGCTAACAACAGTTTTGATAATAACAATTATAATGATAGTAATCATGATGATAATGATGATAAAAGTAATAATAATAATGATATCAATAATAATGATAATACATTACAATGATTAAAAATGGTATTAACAATGGTAGTATTAATGAAAAGGATAATAACTGTAATGATATTAATGGGAATGATAATGACATTCCCGATACTATAAATAATTATGACAGTTATGATAATGATGAGGGTAATAATAATGAGAATAATAACAATGATGATAATATTAGTAATGATAATAATAAAAGTAAAAATAAAAATGATCGTAATAATGACCGTAGTAATGATAATCATTATCATAATAATGATAGTATTTGTAATAATAGTAATGATAATGGCAAAACCAACAATAACTATGATAATGATGATTATGATAATGATGATAATACAGTAGTTATAACAACAATGATAATGACAATAATAACAATGATGATAATAAGGAAGACTATTAGAACTTTCAAAACGAAATTGAATTCTATAATTAAACCACTTTTTCCTAATGAATCCCACTGGGTGGCGGATTCTTGACGTGGAAAATAACTCTTATATTCGTAACATCTAAGCATCTCTTCCCTGGCCATCGCCAAGCCACCCACAAATTTTCCTTGTAAATCGACAGTGAGAAACCAGCCAACAAACGTGGGTAAAAATTATTGCTTTCTTCTTGAGATTGAGGGAGAGAGTCTGAGAGAAAGAGTGGGTGAGAGAGAGAGAGATAGAGTGAGAAAGAGAGAGAGAGGGTGAGAGAGAGAAAAAGAGAAAGAAAGAAAGAGAGTGCATAAATGAAAAAAAGAGAGAAAAAAATATATAGATCTACATAAAAACACAGACATACAAAGACAGAATGAAGCCAAAACAAACCCCTCCTCCCCCCTCCCCCTTCCCACCACCACCCCTCCCCTTCCACCCCATCCTCCCCCCTTCCCCCTCCTCCCCCACCAGCCATAAGAAGCGCGGCGTGAAGGGAAATCCTGAGAAACAATTTGTCTCTCGCGGCCTCGTCCAGGAATCCTCAGCCGTCTCACAGACAGCTTACATATAACACCCGTCGACCACACCTTCAGGATTTGCATAGGAATATCATCGTTAATACCTTGTGTTAGCGCTGCTGTTGTTGTTGTTTTTTGTTGTTGTTGTTGTTTCTCTTTGTTGTAGTTACGTGTGGTTTGTTTTGTAGTGTTGGTGTGTGTTTTTTTTTTTTTTTTTTTTTTTTTTTTGAGTGTATGTTTGTTTGTTTTGTATTTGTCCGTTTTTCGTAATGTTATGTAACTGCTGTAACGTTATGTTTCCTACGATGTTACTTTAATCGATTTGGATATTGATTTGGTTTGCATTGTATCATATTCAGATAATATGACATTGTCCTTTCATGATTTATATCACCTCGTTATATTTTCTCATTGTTTTATCTTAATTTACCTTTTGTCATATATCAAATAGTATCATAATTTTCTTTGTCATATTTACTTTGTTAATATATTTGTTTTCTTATGATCATTTCTTAAGTTTGGTTATATATGCTTTTATTTTATCCTATATTTTAATGTTCTCGTATATCACACTCTTGTCTAAAGTTTCTCTTATCATATATTTTGTTATGTATAATATCAACATTTATAACATTCATACATCCCATTAGCATGAATATTATTTTTTTGTGTGTTTTAAGTCATTGAGTATTTTTTTTTTCCATATAATTACATTGATTTTATTCGATCAGTATGATCGTTATGGCTAATTATGTAGAACAATGAATAACGGGAGGAAGATAGAGAGAAAGAGAGAGAGAGAGAGAGAGAGAGAGAGAGAGAGAGAGAGAGAGAGAGAGAGAGAGTAGAAAGATAGATAGATAGATAGACAGAGAGAGAGAATAAGAAGAGAGAGAGAAAAAAACGATGAAGAAGACGAAAAAGAAGAAGAAGAAGAAGAAGAAGAAAAAAAAAAACATACTGAAAATAGATTGTTTCACCCTCCGCGGATTTCGTAGTCAAGTATAATGAATCTTTGAGTTCATTAGTCATATTGTACGTTGTATGTATTTCCCTTTCTCTTATTTTCTCTTTTTTTCTTTCTTGCTTCTCCATTTGTATCTTTGTTTGGCAGTATTGTCTGTTTTCTCGTTTGGTATTTCTATTTTCATACCTTTCTCACTTTCTCTCTCTCCGTTGTTCTTTGTCCATCTTTCTTTCCCTTTCCATTTGGTAGATCTCTCTCTCTCTATTTGTAAATCTCTCTCTTTCTTTCTCTCTCTATATTTGTATCTCTCTCTCTATTTGCATCTCTCTTTCTCTCTCTCTCTATGTATTTCTGCTCCACTAATTTATATTTCTTTTCATATTTGTCTAGTCTTTTATTTTGTATTTGATTCCTTGTCTTTCTCTTTTTTTCTGTAGTTCTCTTGTTTACTTCCCTCCTTTTATTTGATTCTCCTGTGAATTATTTTTCCTATTTCCACGAGAGAGAGAGAGAGAGAGAGAGAGAGAGAGAGAGAGAGAGAGAGAGAGAGAGAGAGAGAGAGAGAGAGAGAGAGAGAGAGAGAGAGAGAGAGAGAGAGAGAGAGAGAGAGAGAGAGAGAGAGAGAGAGAGAGAGAGAGAGAGAAAGAGAGAGAGAGAGAGAGAGAGAGAGAGAGAGAGAGAAAGAGAGAGAGAGAGAGAGAGAGAGAGAGAGAGAGAGAGAGAGAGAGAGAGAGAGAGAGAGAGAGAGAAGAGAGAGAGAGAAAGAGAGAGAGAGACAGAGATAGAGAGAGAGAGAGAGAGAGAGAGAGAGAGAGAGAGAGAGAGAGAGAGAGAGAGAGAGAGAGAGAGAGAGAGAGAGAGAGAGAGAGAGAGAGAGAGAGAGAGAGAGAGCTTTGGAATAATTAGTAAAAATCTCTTGCTCATAAACAAATAGTGACTATGGATAACAAAGCCTTTTTTTAAGTGAAAAACACTAGCTGCCATACGAGTCATTGCAAATGCCTCATAATTATTCATTTCACTCAAAAAATAAAACCGATATATATGGCTCATAATTAATTGCGGATTAAATATCATGTTCCCCGTGCAGGATATCGATACGTCAAATCTATTTCGAAAATGGAACAAATTATCATTTTGCATCAGCTACCAATGCGATTCTGAAAACAGCTCTTTTTTTAGCCTGCTTATTCAAGTATGCCGTTCTCTCGCTTTTATTATCTATTATGCCTATGTATGCTATGCTCTTACTTTTGTCATCTGTAATGTCTTCTGTTACATACGTATCTTACTTTAGGATTCCCTCATACATGTGAATCAAGCCAGCGTTAACAATACCAAAAAACAGCAGTGCTCATAATGATGGTAATGAAAATGTCAAAGATAATAAAAGTCATGATAAAGACAGAAGTTAGAAGAATGATAATATCAAAAAAAGATTTTGCAACTGATATCGTAATCCGTATTGTTATCTCCCATTGTCATCGCCACTAGAGTTATCATAAACTATTGCTGTTGATAGATCAAATGTTGCAGGCTATTGGTATCATTATTGTGATGATTGATATCATTAGTATCGATATGATTGCTAGCAATAGTCTTGCTTCTATTGTTATTACTACTATTATTAGTGTCATCATCATCATTATCATTACTGTTCTTATCATCATGATCATCATTATAATCAAATGATGATTACTATTACCCTTAACATTATCATCGTCATTGGTATTTTTGTAAATATGATTATCATTATCATTTTTTGAGCATCAGCAGTATCATAATCCTTATCATTATCATCATTTCATTATCATTATAGATATTATTGTTATTATCATCACTATTTTTTCACTGTCCTCATCCTTATCACTGTGTTATTGATCTCAATAGCACAATCATAATATTAACAATTATATTAATAATACTGATTATTATTCATAATATTATCATCGTTATTGTTATTCTCGTTATCATTATTGTCATTATCATTACTTTTATCATAGCATTATTATCGTCATTATCGTTGCTGATTTTGTTGTTATCTCTAGTATCACTAATGTTATTATTAATGATATTAATATCATCGCTAATACTGATATCATTTTTATTATTACTGTTATTTTAATCATTATCATTATCTTTGTTAATATCATTATTTTCATTATCATTATTATCGTCAAGAATAACAGTAATGATAATGATATTATCATTATAATCATTATCATTATTACC
>BOPN01002291.1:153815-158815 GCA_017312705.2 Penaeus japonicus | reverse complement strand
CTCCTCTCCTCTCTTCTCTCCCCCCTCCCCCCCTCTCTCTCTCCCCCCCCCCTCCCCTCCCTCTCTCTCTCCCTCCCTCCCCCTCTCCTCTCTTCTCTCCCCACTCCCCTCCTCTCTTCCCTCCCCACTCCCCTCCTCTCTTCTCTCCCCTCTCCCATCCTCTCTTCTCTCCCCCACTCCCTTCTCTCTTCCTCCCACTCCCTCTCCCTCTCTTCTCCCTCCCACGCCCTCTCTCTTCTCTCTCCCCTCCTCTCCTCTCTTCTCTCCCCACTCCTCTCCTCTCTTCCCTCCCCTTCCCCCTCCTCTCTTCTCCTCCCCCCCTCCCTCCTCCTCCCTCCTCTTCCCTCCCCTCCCCTCCCTCCTCTTCTCTCCCCACTCCCTCCTCTGCCCTTCTCCCCCTCCCCTCCTCTCTTATCTCCCCCTCCCTTCTCTCTTCCCTCCCCACTCCCTCCTCTCTCTCTCTTCCCCTCTCCCTCCCTCTCTCTCTCCCTCCCCCTCCCTCTCCCTCTCCTTCTCTCCCCCTCTCCCTCTCCTCTCTTCTCTCCCCACTCCTCTCCTCTCTTCCCTCCCCACTCCCCTCCTCTCTTCTCTCCTCACTCCTCTCCTCTCTTCTCTCCCCACTCCCATCCTCTCTTCTCTCCTCACTCCTCTCCTCTCTTCTCTCCCCCTCTCCCCCTCCTCTCTTCTCTCCCCACTCCCATCCCCTCTTCTCTCCTCCTCCCTCTCCTCTCTCTTCCCCTCCCCCACTCCCCTCCTCTCTTCTCTCCCCACTCCCCTCCTCTCTTCTCTCCCCACTCCCCTCCTCTCTTCTCTCCCCCCTCCCCTCCTCTCTTCTCTCCCCACTCCCTCCCTCTCTTCTCCCTCCCCCATTCCCTCCTCTCTTCTCTCCTCACTCCTCTCCTCTCTTCTCTCCCCACTCCCCTCCTCTCTTCTCTTCCCTCCCCTCCCCCTCTTCTCTCCTCACTCCTCTCCCTCTCTTCCCTCCCCCTCCCCTCCTCTCTTCTCTCCCTCCTCCCTCCCCCCTCTCTCTTCTCTCCCCCCCTCCCTTCCTCTCTTCTCTCCCCATTCCCCTCCCTCTCTTCTCTCTTCCTCCTCTCCTCTCTTCTCTCCCCCTCCCTTCCTCTCTTCTCTCCCCATTCCCCTCCCTCTCTTCTCTCCCTACTCCCCCTCCTCTCTTCCTTCTCTCCTCCTCTCCTCTCTTCCCTCCCCCCCTCCCCTCCTCTCTTCTCTCCCCCACTCCCTCCTCTCTTCTCTCCCTCTCCCTCCTTTCTTCTCTCCCCACTCCCCCTCCTCTCTTCTCTCCCCCACTCCCTCCCTCTTCTCTCTTCCCTCCCCTCACTCTTCTCCCCCCTCCCCTCCTCTCTTCTCTCCCTCCTCCTCTCCCCTCTTCTCTCCCCATTCCCCTCCCTCTCTTCTCTCCCCCTCCCTCCTCTCTTCTCTCCCCCCCTCCCCCCCTCTCTCTCTCTCTCCCCTCCCCTCCCCTCTTCTCTCCCTCCCACTCCTCTCCTCTCTTCCCTCCCCCTCCCTCCTCTCTTCTCACCTCCTCTTCTCTCCCCCCTCCCCTCCTCTCTTCTCTCCCCACTCCCCTCCTCTCTTCTCTCCCCACTCCCGTGCCCTCTTCTCTCCTCACTCCTCTCCCTCTCGTCCCTCCCCCACTCCCTCCTCTCTCTTCTCTCCCCCCCTCCCCTCCCTCTCTTCCCTTCTCTCCCCCTCCCTCCTCTCTTCTCTCCCTCCCCCCCTCCACTCCTCTCTTCTCTCCTCACTCCTCTCCTCTCTTCTCTCCCCACTCCCCTCCTCTCTTCTCTCCCCCCTCCCCCTCCCCTCTTCTCTCCTCATTCATCTCCTCTCTTCCCTCCCCCCCTCCCCTCCCTCTCTTCTCTCCCCCCTCCCCTCCCTTTCTGCTCTCCTCACTCCTCTCCTCTCTTCTCTCCCTCCTCCTCTCCTCCTCCCCACTCCCCTCCTCTCTTCTCTCCCCCCTCCCCTCCCCCTCCCCTCCCTCTCTCCTCACTCCTCTCCTCTCTTCTCTCCTCACCTCTCTTCCCTCCCCACTCCCCTCCTCTCTTCTCTCCCCACTCCCCTCCTCTCTTCTCTCCCCACTCCCCTCCTCTCTTCTCTCCCCCACTCCCCCTCCCTCTCTTCTCTCCCTCCCACTCCTCTCCTCTCTTCTCCTCCCCATTCCCCTCCTCTCTTCTCTCCCCCCCTCCCCTCCTCTCTTCTCTCCCCATTCCCCTCCTCTCTTCTCTCCCCCTCCCCCTCCTCTCTTCTCCTCCCCCCTCCCCTCCCTCTCTTCTCTCCCCCCTCCCCCTCCCTCTCTTCTCTCCCCCACTCCCCTCCTCTCTTCTCTCCCCCTCCCCCTCCTCTCTTATCTCCCCCTCCCTCCTCTCTTCTCTCCCCCCCTCCCCTCCCTCTCTTCTCTCCCCACTCCCTCCCTCTCTTCTCTCTCCCCCCTCCCCCTCCTCTCTTCTCTCCCCACTCCCCCTCCTCTCTTCTCTCCCCCCCTCCCCTCCCTCTCTTCTCTCCCCTCACTCCTCTCCTCTCTTCTCTCGTCACTCCCCTCCCTCTCTTCTCTCCCTCTCCCCTCCCCCTCTTCTCTCCTCTCCCTCTCTTCCCTCCCCCTCCCCCTCCCTCTCCCTTCTCTCCCCCCACTCTCTTCTCTCCCCACTCCCTCCTCTCTTCTCTCCCCCTCCCCTCCCCTCTTCTCTCCCCTCCTCCTCTCTCCCTCTCTTCCCTCCCCCCCTCCCTCCTCTCTTCTCTCCCCCTCCCCCTCCCTCTCTCTTCTCTCCCCCTCTCCCCTCCTCTCTTCTCTCCCCCTCCCCTCCCTCTCTTCTCTCCCTCTCTCCCCTTCTCTCTCCTCTCCTCCCTCCTCTCCTCTCTTCCCCTCCCGACTCCCCTCCTCTCTTCTCTCCCCACTCCCCTCCCCTCTCTTCTCTCCCCCCCTCCCCTCCCTCTCTTCTCTCCCCCCCTCCCCTCCTCTCTTCTCTCCCTCCTCCTCTCTTCTCTCCCCACTCCCCTCCTCTCTTCTCTCCCCACTCCTCTCCTCTCTTCTCTCCCCACTCCTCTCCTCTCTTCTCTCCCCACTCCCCTCCTCTCTTCTCTCCCCACTCCCCTCCTCTCCTAACTCCTCTCCTTTCTTCTCTCCCCACTCCCCTCCTCTCTTCTCTCCCCACTCCAATCCTCTCTTCTCTCCCCACTCCTCTCCTCTCTTCTCTCCCCACTCCTCTCCTCTCTTCCCTCCCCACTCCCCTCCTCTCTTTTCTCCCCAAACCCCTCCTCTCTTCCTTCTACGTTCTCTCCTCTCCCCTCTCTTCTCTATCCTTCTACCTTCTCTCCTATCTTCCCTCTCCTCCCTCCCTTCTCCCTTCTCTCTTCTCCCCTTCCATGGCTTTTTCCTCTTTACTGTCTCCGTCCCTGATTCTCCCCTCACCCTTCCCCCTCTCTCTTCCCTCTTCCCTTCCATTATTCCGTTCCCATTCTGTTCCTGGCTTCCCCCTTTCCCCGTCTTCGGCTTTCCCCTTTCACCTCTGTCGTTTTCCCTCCCAGGCTTTCCCTCTTTCTGGACCTGCCCTCTCCCCTTCCATTCCTCTCTTTTCTCTTCTTTCCCGGCTCTCCCCTCGTCTGTCCTATCTCTCCTTTCCATACCTTTCAGATTTTCGTTTCACCCCTTTCCCCTCCCCATCCCCCCTCTCCGGCTTTCCTCTCGCCCCTAAAACCTCTTCCGTCTTTTCCTTTCGCCTCTCTTTCCTTGTCTGGTTTTCCCCTCACCACTCTCCCCTCTCCCCGTCCCTGGCTCGCCTCTCCTTTCCTCCCTAGCTATGCCCTTCCCTGACTCTCGCTTCCCCTCTCACACCCCCGTCCATGGGTTTCCCCTTTCCCCTCCCCTCTTCCATTGCTCTGTCCTCTCCCTTCCTTAGTCTATTCCTCTTCTCCCTGCCCTTCGTATCCATGTCCCTTTCCCTCTCCCCGTCGCTGGATCTCCCCTCTTCCCTTCTGTGTCTATTTCCTCTCTCCTCCTCTTCCTCTTCCCCTTCCTTGCTCTCCACTCTCCCCTACTAGTCTCTCTCTTATCCATCTCCTCGCCCCCTTCATATTCCTATTCCTGTCTATCGCCTCTCCTCTCTCCCTACCCCTCTCTCTCTCATAAAAAGAACTTCATTAAGAATTTCAGTAAATGAATCCGCCTAATAAAGAAAGTGCTAGCGGTCAAAAGTTCTCTAATTGATCTGCAAGTTCAGTTGCAAGTGACTGAAGGGAGAGGCAGAAATGATGCTATGATTTAGCAAAGTTCAACTTTTATTTTTATGGCAGCTTGTGGCGTCATTTCCAAATCTAGTTCAGTTTGGGCGCTTGCTTGTAATGTCTGCGTATTAGGGACAGTTCACTAAAGTTTAAAGTACTTCAATGCGCCTGTCATGCAGTGGCCGCCCACAAAGGCTAACGTCCAATCATTCCATGGTTTTTAGTTAAATTGATATCGGCGCTTTAGCTCTCTTTACTCCTGACGTCACATAACCCATTTTCTCTTCTAATTTGCTCCAAAGGTCACCGCTTTGATCTTAACATATCTGCATCATACGTATTATGTTATCACCTCAAGTCAATATCTTCCAAATGCCAACAGTTTATATCAGCATGGCTATTCTTCTCTTCAAACTCTCTACCAGCATTTGCCAGCGGCGGTGTTTTTGAAAAATAATTTTGTATACTCTAGCGGCCGATAAAGGTAATCGGCTTTGGACTCGAGTTTTACACCAATTTACATAACAGACCCTTTTTAAAAGTCTGAATTATTTATCGGCGGATTCGCACCGGGTGGAGAATATGTTGGTATATTTTTTTGTCATTCCTTCTCTCGTATGCCCCCCCCCCCCTTCCCCTTCCTTCTATTTTTTTGTAGAGGTGGGGGTGGAGACTGGGGGATGGGGGGGGGGTAAATCATATATCGTTTTCCTATCGGAATTTGATTTTCTTTTTATCGTCCCTTTCCTTTTCTTCGATCTATA
>BOPN01002291.1:116315-118815 GCA_017312705.2 Penaeus japonicus | reverse complement strand
CAGTAGAAATAGAAACAAAAATAAAACACTAACGAGAAGCAAACTACGTATGGGCGGATGGTATTGCCCATGAATTGATATAGGATAATCTACTTGCAATTGCCTAAAGCATGACAATCATCAAAAATGTATCTATAGTCACCGGAACTTATCCATCACTCCGGAAACATGACATCATAACACCTATTTTCTAATTAGGGGATAAAGAGAAGATAAACAATTATCGCCCCATTATTCTACTCTCAGTAATATGTAAAGTTCTTGAGAAAATAGTCGCAAATCAATTAAAAGCATTCCTGGAAGCAAATAACCTTCTATCTAACACGCAACATGGATTTAGAAGTAAGTTATCCACCGAAATAGCATGACTAAAAATCACAAATGAAATTTATAGTAACAAAAACAATAACCAGATAAACTTGCTCAATCTACATGATTTGTCGAAGGCCTTTGACAGTTTTCACTATGAAATCCTCCTCAACAAACAAAGAAATCATGGGTTTGATAACAATTGGTTTAGAAATTACTTATCCGCCAGAACTCAACAAGTCTCATTTTGTGTTCCACAAGGCTCCATATTAGGCCCAATCTTATTCACCATATATGTTAATGATCTGTCGAGCGTTGCACAAAATTGTCTTCTCATTCAATACGCCAATGATTCTCAATATCTTCACGCTGCCTCTGTAAACAATTTAAGTGAATTGATAGGAAATACTTAACAGACTCCCATAGAAGCAAAGAGTTACTATGATAGAAATGGTCTGAAACTGAATCCACAGAAAACATAGTTCATTTTTATAGGCAGCCGCCAGAACATAGCCAAAATCCCTTCAGATACAAGTATATAATTGTAAGTTGCTACATTAAACCAAGCACTTCAGTCAAAACTCTAGGAGTACACGTAGACAAAAGTACGACCTTTGAGACACTCATTGACAACATTTACAGGAAAATAATCCCTACAAGAAACAAAACTCACTGTCGTACAAACACTAGCCCTCAGTATCATTACCTAATGCCTAAACTTCTGAGGTCCAAGAAACAAAACACAAACACAAAAAACGCAAAGCAACCGTAACGTGCATAGACACGCCTCCGAGATTCTACACCGATTGCATACCGACCTACGCTGATCTTTGTCTTTTGTAATGTAAATGCTGTCACCGTCACCGTAGCAAGGACACTCGTCTTGCCTCCATCGCCCACGCGCCTGTCGTTAAGGTGTAGGAAATCTCAATAAACTAAGTTCATTGTGACAAATGGAGAAAAAAAATGTATAAATAAGACTAATTCATTTCCACAACGCAGATGATGTAATTGACGCGTTTGGAACTACTCCGTCATCAGAACTTCATGAAGTTCTGATGCAGCAAAACCCATTGTTCAAAACCGTGCCAGCAATCGTTCAGTGAACCTCGAAACAAAGGAAACAGAATGCCTATTTTCTAATATATATTTGTTGATGGGAATCTACTATGCCATAATTCTTCAGGCATAACCAACAGACGAATACTTAAAAGGTTACCTACGAAAAAATGAGACAAAGGACTCGCTTCTCATTACACTAAACTTGATCATGAACTTGACACTTTAACAAAAGAACTATAAACGAGAATTGGAAATTATATAAAGAAGCATACTAATCATGTAAAGGGTGATACAGAGAAGTGTGTATGTCAGATAAAGTATGAAATATTATCTCGAACAGAAAGATATAAAATTAGCATAATTTTCTAAATATTCTTGCTTTACGTTCGAAGAGAAGGAAAAGAAAGTAGAGAAGATAACAGAGGCAAATGAATAGGAAGAGAATAGAAGGAAAACAATAAAAATAAGATCGAGATAAGAATGAAAAGATGAAAGAGAAGAGGAAAAACAAAGAAGAGGGACCATAATTACGAAAAGAATAGTGAAAAGCAGAAAAAAAGAGAGGAAACAAAGTAAAGCAAAATTAAAAGAAGAGGGAGGATAAGAAGTAAAATCAGATGTAGAAGAAATAAAAGAAAGATCAAGTAGAGGGAGAATGATAAAAAAGGGGAAGAATAAGAATGAAAAAAAAAAAAAAAAAAGAAAAGAAAAAAAGAATGCCAATTAAGTTAACAACAAAAGTAATAAGAGAATGGACAAATAATAGTAATTTTAATGATAATACTGATGATAATGATAATGATGAAGGTGATGAGGATTTTGATAATAATAAAAATGATAATCATGACAACAATGATGATAAAAGGTAGAGAGATAATTGTGATAGAAGACTGTGTGGAAGTGGAAATAGACAGTCTTAGCGGCTAGTAGCGAGGAACTTTTGGTTGGAGCGAAAAGAGATAACACTAAAAGGAGAAGTAAGGCACTGGAAATAAAGAACAAATGCAAGAAAGACAATGATAAAGTGAACAGAAAAGGCATAGCATGGATAATTCAGAAAATTCACAGAAGAAATCGGAGGAAGTAAAACGTGAATAAAAGGATATTTCAAAATAAAACAATACGGAAA
>BOPN01002291.1:108815-111315 GCA_017312705.2 Penaeus japonicus | reverse complement strand
TCATGTATTCTTATTAAAATGCAAATGGAAAATCATTCAAATGATTCATCTGATGCATCAAATATGAATTAATTTTAACACTCAAATTTGCAACGTCCGACAAGTTATGGTGTATAGTGTAACTCTGGAAGAAATTTTTTGGGTTGTATAAGAGCCTTTCTCATGCCCGTTAGAAGCTCGAGTCTCAATGAAGTGGAAAAAGTAGGGAGCACCAAGTAAAGGGTGTGTCCTGGCTTCCTGTTACGCTGTCATGGTCGACAGTACATACATAGCAAAGGTTGCACACCCGGGCCTATGCACGTATGCAATAAGCCCTGTTCCATCTTCAGAGACCGGCAAGGAGGGTTATGAAAAGACAACTTAACTCATCAACTTCTTGTCAATTTCCTCCCGAGTGATTTTCAATTAAGGCAAACATTGTCAGACGTCGATTATATTACCATATAACGTAGTATGACATAATAATATTTATCACGAAATTCAACCAAAAGCTGTATAATCGTGTATACCATGCTAAATACATAAATAAAACCTGGAGGGAAATGTTGTATAACGTCACATGCAAAAGTGCTTGTACGCACTGCTTATAACTGCTCAGTCTAGAATGGCAAATCTGCTGCAAAACCAAATGTCACCAGTTTCCATATAGCCCTTATTCTAAACAGGGGAATCGCATTTTGACTCCAAATAGTGTGATCCCATGATCTTATATAGCTCTCTGCATTAAGGAGACTAAAAACACCGCAATCAAAGCTGTTCCTTTGTTGTTGGGACCCTCCATCTCTGAACTGAAAGTCTTGTGCTCTCAGTCTTGTTTGAGGCCAGTTACGCATTGCTGGGTATGTTGATATTACATGACCCCTGAAGTTGTTTATGAACTCGATTAAATAAGAGCATCGTTCACCAAGAATGTGTTCTGACAAGCACCAGCCAGAATCAAACATAGTGACTGTTTTATGGCTGTGTCTCTGATTAACACCAACAAGTACCAGTGACCCTGAACATTATCATTGCAAAAGTTTATGATAATATCCTTGTCCAATGGGTCACCTGCAAGGCTGATGGCATTCTCGTAGCTATGCTCATAGTTATCATCCATGTACTCTGAATATGTAGACTGCCGCGTTCTTTTCATATCATAGGTTTTGAGGCAGAGAAAAGAACGCTTTACTGCCACGGACCAACACAACCAAATCTACTTTGGTTTTGGAAAAAATATCAGTCTTTTTCAGTGTTCAGAGATCTAATAGGTTTAATTGACCAATTATCTAATTGAGGGAATAATAATGAATGGTCTCATGTGGCACCTACTACACTCAATTAATGTCAACAAGACAGATATCGTTGGATTTATGACGCTATCTTATGTGTGAGCCGAGATACGAGCGTTAATTGGTTTAATTGGCCAATTATTCAATTAATGAAATTGATGAAATGTTTCATCCAATAGCCAACGCAGCGATATGAAAAGCACTAAGAATTAATTTTGAGTTGAAACTGTTTTTTTTCAGACATTAAACGTCAAATACAAGTGGTGTTGTGTGTGCAAAAATCGGCTTACCGCGTGTTACTAATGACGTCACAAATACGTCATCAAAATAAGGATACTACCTCAAAACCAGTTATTAGCAAATTCGAGACTACAACCGACATCATATCGAAAGATGAAGGCCTGGGACATCCCCGTTCTCTCACATTAAGGTTTACCGTTTTAATGTTTTTTCGCGACTTTTTCGCGTCAAAATGGTTTAAAAAGTCGCGAATATCTCAACAATGCATGGAAGCCCGGAACGTTTTGACGGCATTTTCAGAAAGTACATTAAATTTCATTACTACGCTAGCATGATCATTTTTTCCTATCTCGAAAGTTTCATATAGAGTTGAAAAACGTCTATTTTTGGATAGTTTGATTTTGAAATTCGTGATTTTGTAACGTCATTATGACGTCATCACTGCGTCATCAGATGTTTTTTCAGGACAGTTTTTGAAAGTTTGAACTTTCTTCTTTCCAATGCTGTGTTGCTAAATCGCGTATCTTTTATACTTCTCGAGATATATCATCACAAAGAGGACCCACTTTTTGCCTAAAAATATCCTCTACCTGTATGTATATAATCGTACCCATTTTTAACAAGAACACCCTCATTTTCGGCGATTTCAGGTTGTAATAACTCGGCCGTTTTTAATCCAATCGATCTGAAATTTTGACAGTCGCGTCTTTGTGTACTAAATGCACGGAATATCTAAGTTTTAAGTAATTCGGACGTCGGGAAGTTGGGTAAATTTTTACCTGAAATTCGGCTAATCCACAGAAACATATAGTAGAGGGCTGGCAAGCGGAGTTACCGGAACTTGTCCTACGACTCTCGGACTGTACCAAACTCACCTCCGGTGCTCCGGCCTTCGGCCCTCACCGGAGAGGCTCGCATCTCCCTGACTCACCCTCGGACCCTTCGGGTCCTCGGGCTCGCATACTGCCACGGGGGGCTTGCCAGCCCCC
>BOPN01002291.1:93815-98815 GCA_017312705.2 Penaeus japonicus | reverse complement strand
GGTACACATTTTTCAACAATATACTACTATGTCCTTAAACACTAATATAGTAACAATGAATAGCCACCATATAATATGTAAAAACGGGAATATTTGTAAAGAGAAAAATCAAAACTCAAAAGTTATTAGTAATACACTATTCTGTTATAGCTAAGTCTAAAACACCTATACATTCTCTGAACAATTTCAAATTCCATATTTAAAGAATAGAAAATTCTATTTTGATTATCGACTATCGTTGTTAATCTGTGTTAGTGAATATGTGCGCTTGTGTACAGTTTCCTCATTAACATACATATACACCATTGGTGACATCTCACCATAACCGAAATCCTTTATAAATCACCAACCTTATGTAGCAATCACTAAACCCTTCTACCCTGTCTCTCACTCCCCTTTGGTATATCATATATCCATTCCCTAACCCCCATTCCCCTCCCCTCCCCCCTCGCCCCCTCCCCCCCTCCTTTCTAATCACCCCATCTCCCACTCCATCCCCCTCCCCTCTCCCCTTCCCTGCTTACCATTCCCTCCCCTACATCCCCCTCCTCCCTTCCCTACCTCCCCCCGCCCCTTTCCCAATCCCTCGACGCCCTTCCTTTCTACAGAAGAGCAGGAGGTGACGTGGTCGTATTCTCCTTCGTCCCGGCTAACACGTCCCCTACGTCAGTCTGCCCCTCGTCACCCAAGGAGGATTCCGATAAGTCGCTCCTCATTCTGGTGTAGTATTTGACGTGGTGTTTCATGAGGCCCGTGTCCTCGGCCGTCTCCTCCGTCCGCCGCGTCAGGAGGGTCTTGAGGCGCTGGACTAAGGTTCGGTCCGCTGCGAGGACGGAGAGAGGAACGGGATCAGTGTGTTATACATGTCTGGATATGATGTTTTTTATTGGTTTTGGTTGATGTGGAAGGGAATGCATTTGCAGTTATCCTTTGTGTATTATTTGAAAGTAAACAAAATGTATTAGTTACTTTAAACAATGAGCTGATCGTTTATGTAAGGGTTCCCCCTAGAACCAAGGAATATATTCATAGAAAATGTTTAGTTTTACGGAGTAACTAAACAAAACTTGCTTAGCGTTATTCAATGTACAGTGCAATAACTGTAAGTGCAGGAATGAACACAATTCCATTCATTATACATACACCCCCCCCACACACACACACACACACACACACACACACACACACACACACACACACACACACACACACACACACACACACACACACACACACACACACACACACACACACACAATTCAATACCACTGTGTTTCCCCTCATGCCACCCCCGACACTTATGATTCCCCCCCCCCCAACCCCCACCGAAAAAAAGCACATAACACAGCAAGATGTTCCCTCAGCCTTATGCACTCACAGGTCTGTCGCGTGATCGTCTGCGCCACCAAGTAGAGCAGGAAGTAAACGACGAAGGAGAGGAGAGTCATAATCACCCCCGACACGAGGACGCTGGCGGGTCCCCACGCGTCGAACTCCTGTAGAAGGATATAGGTGGTGTCATCGGGATTTTGGGAGAGGAAATAAGAATAAGAGGAAAAAGAGGAAAAAGATGAGAAGAATGGTTTTTAGTACTCATTCTGCAAATGCATACATCGTATTCATGTAAAAACAAAAGAAGAATACAGTGTCTATTGCCGTAACTAATAATGTCAGTCATGAAATTTAACACAATACTTTTTTATTCCTATTTTCTCATCCTTGATAATAACTGAGGACGAATAAAAACACAGCATATCCGAACGTTTGAATATGTCCAACAAATTTGAAGAAATAATCAAATTGATAAATCCAACATGGCTCGATTAAAAGCCAATGATCACAGACCCTGCAGATAATGTTAAATCCCTCTGACACACCCACAATATGATTTCCTTTTCCTTTCCACTCGTGTTCATTGTTAATATAATCATCCCCTCAACTACTATCTCCACGTAATTATTAAGAATGAACAGACTTACATGACCGATGATAACAGGCATGAGCATCTCTCCGGCTGCGGCTGTCACGACCAAAATGCTTGTGATGGAAGCTGCAAAGAAATGGTGTTATCAGTATCATATAACCATTATAATTATCACCATTAATGTTATCATTATTATCACTATTATTCTTTTTCTATCGTTACCATTATCATTGTCGTTGCTGATATCAATATCAGTTTAATCATTATTACTATTATCAGTATTATCATTATTATTGTTATTATTTTCATTGTTATTGTTATCATTATTGTTGTTGCTACCATCATTCTCATTGTCATCATGATATTTTATTTTTCTATTATTTTCATTATTGTCATCATTGTTGTTAATCACTATTTTTGCTTTTATCATTATTATCATTACGAATAATAGCATTATCACTTTCCCATTAGTACAATCATTATCATTATTATTCAGATCATTAATACTACTATTATCACCATTATTATTGTCATTGTTATCATTATCATTACCATTATTATCCATATCATCATATAAATATATCATTAGTGGTATTACTATTACCACTGCAACTACTATTATTACCAGCATCATAATCATATCATGTGTTCATATATCTCAAAATCTAATCAGACCGGAGAAGAAATATAACATCTAGAAAGCTAAACAACAGAAACCTTGTATCTCAAGCCATTATTTTCTTTCTTCAAGCACTTCATGATGAAAGAAAGTTTCACTTTTTCACTCAGTTACCATTTACTCTGTCAGAACATATTCTCTCAAAGTCTCGTAAGAGTAAAACCACTCTAAGTCTCACCCACGCCCATGCACATCCACAGGTACACACCCATCCACACATTAACACACACACACAAACACAACCAAATATATACACATGTAAATTACAGTCTTTCCCTTTCTTTTTTTCTGTCTGTCTACCTCTGTCTGTCTGTATCTTTCTCTTTCTCTCTCTCTCTCTCTCTCTCTCTCTCTCTCTCTCTCTCTCTCTCTCTCTCTCTCTCTCTCTCTCTCTCTCTCTCTCTCTCTCTCTCTCTCTCTCTCTCTCTCTCTCTCTCTCTCTCTTTCTTTCTACCCGCTCCTCTGTCCCTCTCTTTCTCTCTCTCTCTCGCTCTCTCTCCCTTCCCTCCCCCCCCTCTCTCTCTCGTTCTCTCTCTCTCTCTCTCTCTCTCTCTCTCTCTCTCTCTCTCTCTCTCTCTCTCTCTCTCTCTCTCTCTCTCTCTCTCTCTCTCTCTATCTCTCTCTCTCCATCCCTCCCTCCCTCTCTCTCTATTTAACAATGTTTTCTACTTACACGTAACATGAATATAGGTTTCGGCGAGGGACACGGCGGTCGGGTATACGGAGGAGAGGAAGGTGCCGAAGATGCAGGTGCCGACGTACAGCACGCCGTGGTTGTGGCGAAAGGAGAGCATCAACAGCATTGCAACGAGGCAACCGCCCTGCAATGCACGGTTGGGGTGAGGAATTTTCCTTTTTTTTATATATATGGAAATGTTGGTGTGGTTTGTCTTTACTGGATCATAATATCATCTAATAATCTATAAAGAGTGGTAGTTATCATTAACATCAAGGCAACGATACAGCTGTCCTGCAATATTGCCAGGCAATACATGGGTAGGGGTAAGAATAACATTTTTGTATTTAGTTGTGGAGTTTTTTGGAATGATTTAGCGGTAGTATGTCTTTACTTGACTGAAATTTGATTTCGAATAATCAAGCAAGATTGGCAGGTATTGCTATCAACATCACTGCAATCATCATGCGATGTGTGAGGGTATTTAGGAGATTGTGTCCTACTATCACTGTTGTCTTTACTGGATTTCACTTCATCTACATTAATATGAATGAATAATCCCTCGGAATGTCATTGTTGCTATTGTTTTACAGGGATGGTATATATATATATATATATATATATATATATATATATATATATATATATATATATATATATATATATATATATATATATAATATATATATATATATATATGTATATATATATCTTTTTCAATTTTCTTTTTTTTTCTTTTTTTTCTTTTGCTTCCTGTCAGTTTTGTCTTTATTGGATCATAATGCTATCTTCGTTTTCAATTTGATTTGATAGTATGTTAAAACCGGCAATCATTACACTGAGCCACGATGTAATTGGTGCTAAAATGTCAGAACTGTAACCAGCTATTACGAGTCACCTAATTTATGTAAATATCTGATCAGTTAATCAATTGATATGCATTTATCTATTTGTCTATATCTCTCTCTCAACATAAAAATATGTCTATCTATATATCTGTCTGTTTATCCATCTATCTATGATCTATCGTCTATCAATCTCTGTATCCATCTATATGTCTATCAATCTAACCAAAACACTCCTTTCTAACACCTTTTCGCCTTCCCTCTCCTTCCCGAGCCCTTGCAGAGCGAGCACTCACAATGTTGCAGATGAGCATGAAGGAGGGCGCCAGGCGGGTCGCTATGCCGATGGACACGAGGCGGCCGAAGGCGAACGTCCCCCAGAAGCAGGCGTTTAAGTAGGCGGCCTCGTTCATCGACATTCCCGCGATGCTCTTCACGGCGTAGCTGAAGACGTAGCCGCCGTAGCCAGCCTGACGGAGGCGCAGAAGGAGCGGTGTGAGATGGGTGAGAGGAGGTAGTGGTGGGTGGATGATGATGGGGGGGTGATGATGGGGAGGTGGCGGTGGTTGAATAGGAAGGAAGCAGTGTTTGAGGGAGTAGCCGAGGAGTTAGCGGTGGAGATGGAAGGCGTAAAGGTGGTGGTTGAAGAGTGGGAAGGGAAGAGGAGATGGAGAAGAAGGAGTGGCGGAGGAGAAGGAGCAGGATGATGACGAAAAGAGGAGGTTGACACGAAAGAATGGGGAGGACCAGGAGGTTGGGATACAAGGAGATGACCCATTATTTCATATATATTCATATATCATTCTTAACTTGTGAGGAAACGGCCGAAATAGTGTGAATTATCATTTAAAATACAAATATGAGACATATTGTCAT
>BOPN01002291.1:83170-88089 GCA_017312705.2 Penaeus japonicus | reverse complement strand
GCAAATATTCAAATAAACCTTTACAAAGACTAACAGACTTTTTTATCATATTGAAATGTACAGAATGCTGTTCTTTATTACCCGATGACTAAAATTCATAATAATACACAAAAGTAAAACTACAAAATGAAACTATTGGAAATGCAAATATAAAGTGTAATGTAAAAAAGGTAGATTGAAAATAACTGAAAAAGAATTAACACAATGTGGAGTTTAGGTTGAAGGCTGGAAATAGGAAATGCACTTAGCTTAGAACGCACAGGTCAGAATGCTAACATTTAGAATGTCGGCTACACCGTAACTTGGACTCGCCGAAACAACTTGGATTTAGTTATGTATGCACTCTCACGTTTTTCTCTCTCTGGGCATGTCTGTCTGTCTGTGGCTGTCTCGTTCTTTTTCTCATATTTCTCTCTGTTTCTCCCCACTCTCTGCCGACGTGTCTCCGTTCTTTCTTTCCTTTTCTTTGGATCGCTTTCTCTCTCTCTCTCTCTCACTCTCTTTCTCTCTGTCGATTTGTCACCTACCGTTTTCTTCTCTCTTTCTCAATGCCAGTGGCGTGGTCACCACAAGCAGTAGGCTACGACTGACTAATCATATATAATCGAAGCAGGTTGAGTTATGGGTAGTATTGACGACACTTAGAAAGATCGAGATCCTTGATAAAGATGCATACTGCTTTGTGGATAGCAAGGGAACACAATGCTCACTTCATAGCAGGGGCCCTGTTTGAGTACATTGTTAACGAGCGCCGATTGATTGCTCAAAAGCTGCGAGGCCAGGGACGTGTGATTGCATTCGTCTGGATCCCATCGCATGTCGGTATCACCTTTAATGAGGCTGTGGATGAGGTAGCGAAGAAGGCAGCTATAAAATGTGAGGTGTTGGCTCTGTACATATGAGAATTGGGTTAGGGTATAATATTATTGGGAGTTTGGCGTTCAAACAGGCGAACAGGGAAATTAATGCAGGGCGTGCAGGTCACATACTTTAGTACTCTGTATCTTACAGTGTCCCATGCTTTAGATATACGAACACGACTTCCCGGACAGGCTGGATGATTAGAAATGACCAGGTAATTGAAAATTTGAAGAAACACATCTTGCATTAATCACTTAGCTATATTTGGTAAATGTGCATATAAGACTGTGACTCCCCTTCTGCTGAGACTATGATAGCCCAAGCAGGGTTTTATTGCGATTTGGGTGAGGATCTTATGTTATACAACAGCCTATTGATATACAAATGTTTTTTGGCATTCTAAACAATTCTTTCCTTCAGGAGCATAACTGTATTTTGCTGTACGTCACATATTCATTTATCAGCTGTCTGGTAGTGCAATGGTTATTGCGCCAACCTTAACATCCCCGTGGTCGGCAGGTCGAGCCGCGTCCAAGCTCGTGAGTTTCCACTGTCGCCTGGCGGTCACCGCCGTGTCTGGGCAACGCGGCGGGTGAGGACCAAGCTCAGGTCGAGTCAACACTCGGTGGCACATTCTCTCACGAGTCAGCACACGTTGACACAGGCGGGCTCGCCTCAGTGCATATAAGCCCGGCGAAGCATCTACTCCGCAAATCTGACTTATCCTTATTCATGTATTTGATTATGTGATCCCAGGAGCGGACTTATCATGGTGAGGATAAAAAAGTATCGTGCCATATCGTTCTCCTGAAGGATAAACACTCAACTTTGTGTGCTTGTGATTTATCAGCCTTATACACTGTATACATTTCAATCTGTTGATATAACTATAAGATTTTGAGGCCAAAGATGGACGAGGATAATGTATGTTACCCCACCCTTTTAAGATATAAGTAACCACATGTCTCAATAAACTTGTCAAAGTCAATGTCTCTCTCTCTTTCTCCCCTCTTTCTCTTTCCCTCTCTGTCGATATGTTACTGCCTCTATCTCCCTCTTTCTCTCTCTGTCGTTATGTCACTGCCTCTATCTCCCTCTTTCTCTCTCTGTCGTTATGTCACTGCCTCTATCTCCCTCTTTCTCTCTCTGTCGTTATGTCACTGCCTCTATCTCCCTCTTTCTCTCTCTGTCGTTATGTCACTGCCTCTATCTCCCTCTTTCTCTCTCTGTCGTTATGTCACTGCCTCTATCTCCCTCTTTCTCTCTCTGTCGTTATGTCACTGCCTCTATCTCCCTCTTTCTCTCTCTGTCGTTATGTCACTGCCTCTATCTCCCTCTTTCTCTCTCTGTCGTTATGTCACTGCCTCTATCTCCCTCTTTCTCTCTCTGTCGTTATGTCACTGCCTCTATCTCCCTCTTTCTCTCTCTGTCGTTATGTCACTGCCTCTATCTCCCTCTTTCTCTCTCTGTCGTTATGTCACTGCCTCTATCTCCCTCTTTCTCTCTCTGTCGTTATGTCACTGCCTCTATCTCCCTCTTTCTCTCTCTGTCGTTATGTCACTGCCTCTATCTCCCTCTTTCTCTCTCTGTCGTTATGTCACTGCCTCTATCTCCCTCTTTCTCTCTCTGTCGTTATGTCACTGCCTCTATCTCCCTCTTTCTCTCTCTGTCGTTATGTCACTGCCTCTATCTCCCTCTTTCTCTCTCTGTCGTTATGTCACTGCCTCTATCTCCCTCTTTCTCTCTCTGTCGTTATGTCACTGCCTCTATCTCCCTCTTTCTCTCTCTGTCGTTATGTCACTGCCTCTATCTCCCTCTTTCTCTCTCTGTCGTTATGTCACTGCCTCTATCTCCCTCTTTCTCTCTCTGTCGTTATGTCACTGCCTCTATCTCCCTCTTTCTCTCTCTGTCGTTATGTCACTGCCTCTATCTCCCTCTTTCTCTCTCTGTCGTTATGTCACTGCCTCTATCTCCCTCTTTCTCTCTCTGTCGTTATGTCACTGCCTCTATCTCCCTCTTTCTCTCTCTGTCGTTATGTCACTGCCTCTATCTCCCTCTTTCTCTCTCTGTCGTTATGTCACTGCCTCTATCTCCCTCTTTCTCTCTCTGTCGTTATGTCACTGCCTCTATCTCCCTCTTTCTCTCTCTGTCGTTATGTCACTGCCTCTATCTCCCTCTTTCTCTCTCTGTCGTTATGTCACTGCCTCTATCTCCCTCTTTCTCTCTCTGTCGTTATGTCACTGCCTCTATCTCCCTCTTTCTCTCTCTGTCGTTATGTCACTGCCTCTATCTCCCTCTTTCTCTCTCTCGCTCTCTTTCTCTCTGTCGATTTGTCTCACTTTGCCCTTGGATCTGACTCTCTTTCTCTCACTATCTCTTCCTGCTATGCATCTCAGTATAATATGAAAATAACAACAGCAATAACAAAGGAAATCAATATCTATTATCGCAGTAACAACCCAAACTCTGAAATAATCATGATAGTAATAATGATAATAATGATGACAGTACTGATAACGATAAAATGATAATGATAAAAGTAACAGTGATAAAAGAAATAACGATGGTGGTTATGGTAATGCTATGAATGACAATAATGATAATGATATTGATAATGATGACGATAACAGTGATAATAATAATAAAAAAATATGAATTGGCGATAATAATACTAATATGGTAATAACAATGATGATAACATTAACAATTTAAGTTATAATAACAATAATGATAAGAAAAGCAATAATGATGAAAATGTCAATTATAGTGAAAATATCAGTCATGATGATTAAGATAATAATAACAACAATTATCATTGATAATGATAATAGTAATGATAATGATAACAAAAACAATAATGATCATCAAAGCAATGATATGAATAATGACAGTCAAAATATGACACTATACGACATCCATGACACTATTACAAAGAAAACGTCACCAAACACCATACAAAATAAGTACTCTACCCTTAGCTACGTAATAACCACTAAAATATCCGGTATGCGTAATTATTTTCGGTAATTATTTCATCATCAACATTAAAAGGCTCTGGCTGGGTCATATACCCCCTGTTGACGATCAAAGGCCGTTATGTCTGAGCAAGATATTAAAATTATTCCCGCGCCAACGCACTCCACCGCACCTATTGAACGCGGTGGCTATTCTTCTGTTTTGGGAGAACACGACGTGACTATTCTTTTGTTTTGAAGAATTCGGTGACTATTTTTCTTTATCTTTTGAAGATTCCGGTGACTATTTTCCTTTTCGCTTTAGAGAACGCAATGACTATTTAGTGTGGTTTACGTATTGTTAATGGTGGTGGTGATGGTGGTGATAATGACAATGATAATGATTATGATAATGGTAATAACAATAATAACAAAACTAATTATATTGATAATAACAAATATAATGATAATAACAATAGTTATAATGATGATGATGATAATAGTATTGATAGTGATGATAATGGTAACGATAGTTATGAAACTGATAATAATTATTACGATAACGCTGATTGATGAAAATCATAACAGTGACGTTATTGGTATAAATAACGATGGTAATTTTGATTACAAACATGATATAGATGATAATGGCATAAATAACGACAGCAGTTATAAAGATCGACAAATTAAAGTAGAACACCTAGTTAGAATATTATAGGAAAGATATGAGAGTCTGAAAAACAACAACAATGACTTCAATATCAGATGGTTGGACTGATTACCTTGTGGACAGTCTTCACGTGCACTTCCGCCACTTCGTTTCTTAAAATCCGATAGACGCATTGGGAACACGGAGAACATAGACCATAACTTGTGGGAACAGGTTATATACAACAAATCATAAAAAAAGAAGAAAAAAAAAGGAAAAAACTGAAATTAGGTCTTATGATACCGAAACGAGGAATTGGGGTTCCGGTGAGTAGCCAATCCGCGGCTTAGAAACCGTCTGTGGGTATTTAGATAAGGGCTTTTGATATGGACCCCCCTACCATACACGTAGGGGGTTCGAGTCTTCCGGGAGCCTTGTAGAGTCTTAGTATGTCT